>PPOB02000006.1:529080-540688 GCA_003708405.2 Candidozyma heveicola
TTTTTTTTTTTTTTTTTTTTTTTTTTTTTTTTTTTGTTTTCGAAAATGGGCTTTTCGCCCTTTACTTCTTCCTGATCTCTTCAAGAATCTTGGTCTTATCAAAATAGTGCATGAATTTCACTACTTTGTTTCCCGTGGTACTCTCTACATGAAGAACCGGTACATCGTAGCAGTAATTATCGAAGGCCTCAGCATTCATAGGGTCCAAGATGTTCACAGTTGTCAAAGTAATATCCTTATCACTAGCAGAGTTCATGGTTTCAGTTAAGACCGCTTTGGCGTTTTTGCAAAGTTGGCAATTGTCCTTCGTGAAAAATGTTAATCTGATTCGGCTTACAGTGTAGCTTGAACTAAAGTGTCTCCTCAAACTACCAACCAAGAGTACCATTAGGTAAGTGTGTGGTACCAAGTGTGAGATTTCCCTGCATTTTCGATGGCCCATCGATACACGTGATGCAATACTAGATATCATACAAACCTAATCAGTTAAGCACATATATTACAAGGCAAGGTACTTATGCCTTCATCCTTATAGAGAGACTTGATCCATCAAGATTCTTTCTAATCGATTCCCAACTTTCCGCATCATCAGCATTTAGTGTATACATCACGAAGGAATCTATTTTATGTTACTAGAAGTAGTTAGTGACTTCCTCCTTAACACTTCTTTTACAATTCTACCACCCACAGGTGGGCCGTGAACATTCATTCGTAGATAAATGAACCATACTGGCCTTCCTACTCTGTTTTGTCCTGCAGATTATCATTCCTCAGCTGTAACTATCTTGGTCTTGCTCCTGAAGTTTAACAATTTTTAATGAAGTTGTTCCACGCCTTTCTTACTCTTGGTGCCGCAGCGTCAGCTGTCATACAAGTGAATGATAAAACCTTTAAAGATGTTGTTTTGTCCTCTGGGAAGACTACTCTTGTTGACTTCTACGCTGATTGGTGTCGGCACTGTAAGACCTTGCTGCCAACAATTGAAAACTTGGCCGATGATTTCAGCCAGAATACGGACATTCAAATCGTCAAGGTCAACGGAGATGGGGATGGCAAAAGAATGCGCAAAAAGTACAACGTGGAGGGTTACCCTACCTTGTTGTTGTTCAAATCTGGCCTGGCCCTGCCATTGCCATACGAGGGGCTGCGAGACCAAGAATCAATCAGTAACTTTATAATCCTTGCATCAGGCCTTTCGCAAGACAAGATCGAAAAACACGGCAAGGGCCAGGCCCTGGGTGTTGTTACACGCCTATTAGACGCGGATCTCACTCAATTTGCTGATCGGGTGGACACAACACTAGTCTTGGTACAAGATAGGCAGAATCCTTCCAAGTCTCTACTGCAATCGTGGAGTAATGTTGCCGAATCACCGGCGCATCGGGAAAGCCGTGCAACATTTCTTGAACTTCATCTCACTGATCCAAAGCAATTTTTAAACGAGTATAATTTGACACACCTACCAGTTATCGTAAATGCTAACTCCATAAAGGATGAAAATCGCTTATTCGATGTGTATCTTGATAGATTCGATGTTCCTGATCTTGTCCGACAGTATCTCGAAACACCCAAAGCAAATGAAAAGCAGCAAGAGGCTAATTCTGGCAGAATATTTTTTATTGACAAGAAAATCAGGTTCACTAACTTCGAAGATGGAGAGAATTTGCTCCATGACGTGATTGCTATGAACGATCCCGAATCACCCGAATACAATTTGTTGATCGAGAAGTATAACTCTTATGGTGATGAAAATCTAGACATGCTTCCATACTACATCAAAGTTATCGCAAAAATTCTTTCTCATGACAGCAAATGGTTAAAAAAAGAACTTATTCGATTGCAGACAATGACGGAAAGGAGCGGGAAGCTGATATCAAGAAAAGACGTGGAATTTGCAGTGAAAAGAATGAATATCTTGAAAGCCGTCATTGCAGGAAGAAGAATCTAGTTTTCTATAGAGTCGATATACCATCGCAAATTTACCAGTCAACAGGTTCAAATTTCTGCACTTGTCTCACTTTATCTGGCCAAACTCTCCCATCGTTCACAATACATTCGTTTATAAGTGGAATAGCATTACTAGGTTTACACCTAGCTAGCCAAATATTCTTGCCCGATTTTTTGATATAAATGATGACGTTGGCAGCATATTTATGACCTCCGATATGGTTGACGTACGACACGAGGACACCACCGCTTCGTTCATCTCCAAAGTCTCGGTAAAGACCTATGTCTCTCAAATGAAGATCCATCTCTTTTTTCATTATGGGGGCAGTGACGCCACACTTTTTATCCCGTGTTCTGTGAGAGCATAAGAAGATATAAGCTGCATTAGGATCAGCTTTGATTTCAACGTTTGGGACCAGGCATTTCAAGGACGAAGGAATTTCATCCAAATGGTGTTGCCTGCTTTCGACAAGTTGCGGTACAATGTTATCCAACGCTCTTGCTGCGTCATCTGCCTTTATGTTCTTGATCCACACGAAAAAAGGTAAGAGTAAGACATCGCCTCTAAGTCCATCCATATATTCCATGTCCGACTCAAGTTTAAGAGATGAGAGCGAACTCACGGTCACTTTCACCTTGCTCAGTTCACCCAAATCAATTGTGGAGTTCGATGCCCATTTTTCAACGCTTTGCGCAAAAGGGCCCGACCCTTCAACGGCGTCATGCGGCCAATCAGACTTGTTTGTTGGGATCACAACATGGAGCCCATATGGCTTAGTGGTGCCCCACAAGTCATCAGTTGATCCTTCTGTTAATTTCAAGGATGAAGGATATTTTGCTGTGCAAGAATCACATTCCTGATCACAGCTAGATACTTCAAAGCCTAGGCTTTCTAATTCATTTCTATGATCGTTCGGTCTTCTGTAGAAATCAAGAAGCCCCATTACTTACTAAGGCGATTTACGAAGGAAACCGAGAGTTACTAGATGGCGTAGTTTTCGTGCGGCTCTCGAGTCCGTAGACTGCATGAACGCATTCGAACGGAACTTCGCTCAGTGATAGCGTTATCTGAAGTGAGTCTGTAGTTGACAATCTTTTCGTACAAAAACAATTTCTAAATATATATGCTTTCTCTTTTGATGGAACAGTTCAACTTTTCTACGGTATTCGTCGCACAAACGAATTCGCTTGCCTGACCACCAACTTGAACTTCGTGAACCGGAGAAATCTGATTACTACTGGACCCAACGAAGTCACAAGATGTAAAATCGAATACTCTTTCTCGAAACTCAAGGTAGTAACGTATTGTTCTTATTCCTCTAATGAATGCTTGAACAATTTCACCATGTTGTGATTCGCAAGTGATTGTCTTCGCCTTATTGTGAGTAGTGCCTTGGCTCACCTTGGTTGTCAATTCTAATGCGGAAAGAATAACGTTCGGGGAAATTCCGAATGATAGGGTCGATGAAGTTGAGTGTTGAAGGCTTGTCAGCAATGTAACTGATCCCCCTTCACCTGCTAATTCCTCATGACAATTAGAAATAGGCCAAAGGTCTTTGTTAAGCTCCCCAAGGTTTCCCACGACCTTGAACTCTTTCAAATATAGCTGTCCTTTGTGTTTCACTCTTTGGGGTGGGTAAAAACCTAAAGGTCTTGATTCGAGCCCAGGTTGATTCAACGAATCAGTTTCTGACAAAATTAAATAAGTGTCAGTGGACTTCAAGTGAATGATGGTACTCTCATTCATGGTTTTCAACTTGTCAAGTTGGGAGCCCTTCAATACCTCCATCAGCTCAACGTGAAGTAGAATATAGCTTTCTTCGAAGCTTTCGCCGGATAAATGATTCGATTGCTTTCCAAGAGGTAAGCAGCTCACCAAACACATAAGAGAAAAGCTGACGCTGATTAGACTAATAATCTTGTGGATAGTCATGTAACTCTGCCTTGTCCGAGACTTAGTTGTTCTTCTGTCAACAAGAAGGATGGGGGAAAGATTGTCCAAATGCGTCTTTTTATAACATGTCTTCAAAGCTCAAATGAATGATCCAAACGAACAGTGCTCACCAGCCTTCCCGTTCAGGAAGAGCATTATAATATGCCATCGCATTTTCCCCTCTTGATTCGCTTCAGGCGGAAAGGAAGCTGTTAACTGCACATTAGTTTGACCTTAACTTCCTGATTGTTGAGAGAGATTGTGGAAGTTCGAACTCGGCTTGCATTGAGCAGCGCATCGGCGATATTATGGAGGGAAATGCTCGGCATCACAAAATCACAGAAAAAAAGAAGACAACATCTCGCAGGAAGCTCTACTAAAGTTAGATAGCTCTACATAGGGTGCAAATTTTGCGAAGAAAAAACCTTCAACAATTTGCTTTGGAATTCCATTTGGCCGCTTCATCTTCCAGTGTCTGTTCCACGTAAGCAAGCGATTTGATATCACGCGCATACATACGAACCACCGCGATAGGTTCTGAAGCAAATACTGGCGCGTGTCATCATCAAGACATAAAAGACTTTGAGATAATAATCTAGAGCTGTTGCATGAGTGCGTGTTATGAATCTGCTAGACACGGTAGCCGCCAATGACGCCTGCCCCGAGAAACTCACTCGCAAAGCGAAATTGCCATCTCAATCACCAAAACCAAACAACAACGACAACCCCTTGACCCCAACATCAAGATCATTCAGAGGAGTTCAGTCCGATGCTTCTGAGGCAGCGAGTGGAGAGACGGTACCAAGCTCGATTGTGGACGAGATCCTACCTCAAGCTGGATCATTTCACACTCTTACAAACAAATCGCTCAACAATGAATGCAATCCTCTAATTGATGGGGGAATGCTGCTCAGCAATAGTAAAGAATCTTCGAATCACGTTGATGATGAGAACGTGGATCCTAAGACCGTCGTCATACATGCGGTTGGTCCTCTGAGTGATTTGAAATCCAAATCAACAATGAAAGCTGAAAAGGAACATCAGTCTAATTCTGATCCTTCAAAGCTGAGGGCAGTTCCACTCAGGAGACATACATCTCCTCCACCTCGTCGGAATAGTGAACTGATGGCAGAAAAGGATATCAGGGGCATCTTCGCAACAAGAGTTTCACCTACATTAAATCAAGACCCTTCTCTAAAAAAAGGCCTTGTGCCTTTAAGCGCAAGAGCAAATTCTACCGCTGATATACCCAAACTAAAAATGGCCGCTAACAAAGATTTTTTTGAAGATGAGATTTCGAGAATGAGAAACTCAATCATTGTCAAACGAAACATAAAAAAGCAACAACGTATTGATACTTCGGAAGATGAAAACGTCTTTTTGGGTAACAGAATTAGTGAAGGTCACGAAAATTTCGTCATGGCGTATAATATGCTAACTGGAATTCGTGTCGCTGTGTCTCGTTGCTCTGGGATGATGAAAAAGATCAATAATGAAGATTTTAAAAGCACCAAGAAACTAACATTTAACATGGACGGTAATGAATTGACACCATCTTCGAAATACGACTTCAAATTCAAAGATTACTGCCCAGAAGTATTTCGAGAGCTTCGATCACTTTTTGGGGTTGACCCTGCTGATTATCTTATTTCCATCACAGGAAAGTACATTCTTTCTGAACTTGGGTCTCCAGGAAAAAGTGGATCTTTCTTCTATTACTCGAGGGACTTTCGCTTTATCATCAAAACCATTCATCACTCGGAACACAAGCAATTACGTCGTATCTTGAAAGATTACTATCACCATGTCAAGAGTAACCCAAATACGCTCATATCACAATTCTATGGGCTACATCGCCTCAAAGTTAGAGGCAGTATTAAAAAAGTCCATTTCATCGTCATGAACAACTTGTTTCCCCCGCATAGAGACATACATTGCAAATATGACTTGAAAGGTTCTACATGGGGGAGGTATACCAAACTCCCAGCCGATGATCAGAGTATACTTGACTATTCTCATATCACTCTAAAAGACATCAATTGGCTCGAGCGAAAGGAAGAGATACATTTCGGTCCCAAAAAGCGGAGTATTTTTCTCGAGCAACTTCGTGCTGATGTCGGATTTCTCAAGAATATCAATGCCATGGATTATTCCTTGCTCCTAGGCGTACATGATGTTCAAAAAGGTAACTCCAATACGATTACGAATCTTTCAGTCTTCGATCCCAAGTCTAACAGCAAGAATGACTTAATAAAAACAAATCCGAGAGATATCAATCGAGAAGCGGACTTGCCAGCTCGAAACTTTCCAGGTCGGTCAAAATATATATTCTACGGACATGACGGCGGTATACGTGGAACGAATGAAGAAAATGAGCCTATGCGCGTCATCTATTATTTGGGAATCATTGACTGCTTGACCAGCTATTCGATGAAGAAGAAACTCGAGACCCTTATTAGATCTGTCAGCCAAAGCAGGAGTACCATTTCCGCTGTTCCTGCAAAAGAGTACGGGGATCGTTTTTTTCAATTCATTCAAAAAAGTGTTTCCTACAAGAAGATGAAAAGGTCTTAGTTATGTGTACTGCTCAATGAATTTTGTGCAAATTGGAAGCGAGCGATGTAGTTATGCGCTGAAAGGCAGACAAGACGAGACATGGCGCGAAATATCACCTTCATAACACCATGTTCCGGAACTTGACCTGTCGGATACTGACCCGCCATCGTCATCTAAACATTCAATCAGCAGCTCTGGAAATCAACGTTGCAGACACATCTGGAGCTGCTTCTCTGAGTGATGTTGATCCCTACGTTGAGCGATTGCCTAGCATCAAAACCAGTGATGATATACTGATCAGACTTTTGGGTAGCCCCCCTTCCATAGCGTCCATTACGATGCCACCTTCAGTGTCAACATTTATCCGAAAAAATTCATTGATATTGATAGAAGGAGCTGTTCTCAACCTGAACTTCAAGTTGAAGTTCCTTGACCCCCTAAAGTCGGCGATGTTTGATCGGAGGCTTCAAATCTATGAGGAAATAGTATCGACGGAACCAACCTCTCTTCTAGTTTCTGCCCAAAATAAAGGCAAGTTTGAAAATCTTCTCAAGCGACCAAATCAAAAATCGTTCGCTTCCTTGATATTGGATGGAGTGACAGATTGGGCAATACTTCAGAAAGACGCCTTGCAAGTGTATGGGGGGCCCTCGATCATCGTAAGTAAGCATAGAATTCCAAAAAATATATCCAGGGCTTTTGCTAGGAGATTGGGGTCGAAGAGGGATCGTACAGGTTTATCGAATCTTGGGAATCGAGGTTTTACATTTATAGGAGGACGGGGTGTTGCTGCATTGGCTGGTAATGGACTGATTTTTGCTTTGACAGTGAAAGAAAATGAAGAGATCGTGATGAACAAACACCACATTTTGTGTGTCTCTGTGAATGGGCCCTTCGATTTAGAAAATTGTGTTGTGGAAAGGCAAGGAGAATCAAATAATGTTCAAGGAGTTCCATGGTCTAGCTTAACTCCGATAAATTCTTGGAAGGACTTTATTGCAAATTACCGAAGGGTTCTCCGTTTTATTTCTGGCGCGTTTCGTTGGCTTCAAGGCAAATGCAAAGATCTCATGTGGGGGCACGAAAACTTTGTCAGGGTATGGGGTCCGAGAACAGTATTGTTACAGTCGGAATCGGTGGGCTTCTTCTCTGGCCTCAAAAAAGAACTGCCATATGTCGAAGGTCCTGGGCATCTGAGAAGTTCACAATCACCAAAGGACTACCTCAATGTGGTCACTTGCGAACCAGGGTCCAAACCAACGATAAGAAGCGCCGACAGCTTCACTTCTTAGAAAGTTCATACAACATGGCACATAAATATTAACTATTAAACTTGTTTCTCCATTTTTTTCTCATAATGATGCAATTATCTACTCGAGCTCTCGGTGCTACTGCCTTCGGTGCTGGCTGGCGTGGAGCTATCTTTGACGCTGTAAGGACGTGGGTCAAGGTGAACAGAATCCTCTCCACGAGTGTACAACTCAATCTGCTTCGGATTCGGAAGAGGAAACTTTCTATCCAAACCTGATGAAATTTCTGGAAGCTTGAACCTCTTTCTTTTGTTTCGACTTCTCTTTCTTCTTTTTGACTCGCTTGACTCAGTGTTTGAGGACAGTTCTGCAGCAGCTGCGGCTGCCCCGATATTAGTAAATTTGGTCTCATCGCGCTTCAGAGGACCCATTTGGGCTAACTCAAGATCGTGCTTTTTCATATTAGCGGTACTGAGTTTCAGCACAGGAAGATATCTGAGATGTGGAGGGTGGGAAGGTTCGACAGGTGTCGGGGACTTGCTCTCCTCCGACTCCTTCAACTCATGCTCAGGTATCGCACTTGGCTTGTGCTTGTAGCTCTCTTTAGGTATGGCGCCAGAGTCATCCGATCCAGAGCCATCATCAGTATTCTTACCACTTCCACTATCTAAAGAGCTTGAATTACCCGATGTGCTCTTCCCGTCAATCGAAGCACCAACAGAGGTTGATGCAGTTTGAGATTTTGACTTCAACGAAAGATCGGTCGACGAGCCTGATGTTTCGGAGTTATTAAAGGCATTGAGTTC
This sequence comes from Candidozyma heveicola, assembly GCA_003708405.2. Lineage (NCBI taxonomy): Eukaryota > Fungi > Ascomycota > Pichiomycetes > Serinales > Metschnikowiaceae > Candidozyma > Candidozyma heveicola. The sequence goes on from PPOB02000006.1 coordinate 537,573, forward strand.
ATTCTCAAGTTTAGGAAACTTCGAGCTGTTCACGATAGATTGCTCCTGGTCTGGGCCCTGACCACATTGAATCGATGTAGTGGCCTCTCTGTGAGATGGTTTTCCATTCGTCACAACATCAGCAGACTTCGGGAAGACTGACTTGTCTGGCGATGTTGGATAAGATTGTGGATGTATGAGTCGGTAAGGAAGCGACTGATGACTGTGAATATATGGGGGCGTTGCGGCAACTCGCATTTTGGTCCGGTCGGGGATACCACTTCCCATTCTCGCCGATCAGCGTGGATGATTCAACTTGCTTGTCTTCGTCATTGGTCTTTGCTGGTAAATTCTGGGCGCCGATGTTCTCCGGGTTCGCAGAGTACTTCGAGAGTACTCGGTTGACTGCAACAAACAAGTCAGACCACTCGAAGACCTTGAGGCCCTTTTCAATGTTCCTTGGTCGTGGGTTTTCCATCGACATCAAAGAAGAAAAAAGTCTCCGACTTTCATTCGATGATTTTGTAACAGTGTACGGCTTAAGAAACTGTAAGTTTCTGCGTACACGGCTTTTTTCTTCGATTGAAAAATGTTCCCCGACTAGGTATTCTAAAACTAGTATTACATCAACAGAAGTGACGACACAAATATCTTTCTCCTTCCAATAAATGCATGAGATCACTAAGGAATCGTCGCTCGTGGAGTATGAGTAGGGGGACACGGGCTCTGCCAGGATCTTGAAAGTAGCGTACGAATCCCGTTGCACAATAAGACGAACAAGTCTTCTTTCCTCATTTTGTTCTTCCTTGCACCATTTCAGTTGCATGTCAGTCACCTCGTGCCCGACATTAAGATGAATGGGAGTGTTGACTATGTCGAGATGTTGACGGATAAACTCTGATGGAAGAGTGCTAGTTCTTATCAAATTTGGAGTCGTAAGCTTCACCAACTTTGCAGAAGATTCCATTTTTTTGGACTAAGGCAGTTACTCTCAAATTCTTCGCTAAACAAGAATGGTGGGAAAAGATAAATTTTGGGGCAAAATTCCTAAGTTCGAGCAGTGAATGGATATTTATGTGCTTAAGAATTTTCAGCAAGAAAAACGGGAGCAAAATGCAATATGTCTCAGTTTGCTAAACTTTGGTAAACGTCTTATACTTAATGTGTGGCAAGTGTGAGGTAACTAGCCCCCTTATACTTGCTTGCGGCTAGTTAAAAATTTTCCTGTTGCTTCGCCACATGTGGCGGGCCGCTTCCTACGTCATGCCTACATATAATTATACTTGCTATCGCGCAAACTCTTAGTTTGTTAGCTTCTGATGCACAGTGACTTGTCTCACAAGTCGCGACTTCTTAAATGTTCGACGGTATTCCATATTCTTGTTCTAGATCACCATGCTCATTTAGAAACAGAATGTGCGGTTCAGTAAGTCAAAAGGTCAACCACAACATTCACAACACTAACAAGCACCTCGATGCAAACTAGAATAATCACTATGAACTCAAGATTTTCCTCTTGAGAATGTCCTAATTGCTCTTTTAACATCTGTAGTAAATCAGATATAACCTCCAACCTTTGTTCAAGCAACTCGACCCTTTGATTAATCTCAAGATAGCCTCTTGTCGCTTGATATATGGGCTCAAGATGGGGTTCAGCCCACATAAGCTCTGGAGAATCAAGAACTGAGCCGTGCAAATTGATGTTGATTCTTAGGATAAATAACTCGCCGATAGACTTCATTATTTCATCCCGAGTCATGGCAACCTTTCCTGTATGTGCTATTTGCTGAGGTATGTCTTGCGTATCCTCAATTGTATTGTCGACAAGCTCCTCAAATAAGGATATTTTGACCGATTGCGCTAAAGCATGAGAAATTGATAGCTTAAGCATATAATTCGCGTCGTCCCGGAGGGTAATGAAGTCATTGTAAATTCTAGGCTGGTAAGAAGTGGTAATGTAGTAGTTGAATTCTTCCACCTGTACATCCTCTGATGATAACTTCTCGCTTTCAAAGCGAGCCAAATCTTCCAAGAACGCTAACTCCTCCTTTCGAGTATAGCACCACATTATAACGACACCGTATTCGAATATGAAGATATCGTTTTTCTTGCCAAATTCGATCTCTCCTCCGTCATCAGCCAATCGGATCATCTTTTTTCCTCCCTCTTCGGGATCATTTCTCCAGTCTTTATAAGTGAACGGCGTATAAAGACATTCATCGAAAAGTTTTGGGGTTGTGTTGTGTATCCTTTTCCTGTCTTTAAGCCACCTTAGTAGGTCTTTCATCTTATATGAGCCAGCGGTACAATATGCTGTCACTCGAGGTAGCAAATCACGATGCAGCTTTCCAAGGATTTCGGCATCTTTTCTTGCGGGCTTGTCAGTAATCCGAGTGACTTGTGAGTACACGGCACTTCCTTGAACGTTGTCGTCTTTTTGACCTTCGAGTTCATTGTATGAAATGTGGTCACCTTCGAGAGTTGGGGGATCCTCTGGTAGTAGCTTGAGTTTTTGGCTAGTTCGACTAAGTCGCTGAAGCCCAATCTTCGAATTGTTTCCTATCTTTGACACAGGCTTTTGAATGTGTTTATCATGCAAAATGGACTTGGAAACATTTTTGCCATCCTTAGAGAGACTGCTGATTAATGGTGTGTGTTCTGACTGATCCAGCATCAATTGATTGACAAACAGGGCTCACTGCGGTTCACCTGAGATACATCTAGAGTGTGTACAAGGCATTACTTTTTGCTCCGGTAAACAGACTTCGCAAAATCACTGAGAATTTGACCCACCCATTTGTTATAAAGTACTCTTTGAAATAGAGTAAAACACTTACAATGAATCGTCGAGGATTAACTCAAAACGGAAGCAACTGTTTAATCAAACAGCTCACACCTATGTTCTAGGCTTCTAACCGACCAAATCTGGGTCTTCCCTGTACTCTGACTTTTCTATGGATTTCTCGGCCAGGCACAGTGTTATATTATTACTATATTGATCTATTTAATTAAAACGGCCGCCCAATTTTAGAGCTCACCAAGTTAATTCGACTTCCTCTTCTGTCGATATTCTCTGATGAAACTGTGGATTGAGTTTTACGAGAGCAGAATTCACCTCCTTAGCTTTCGGATTCCCT
>PPOB02000006.1:540788-572603 GCA_003708405.2 Candidozyma heveicola
TTTTTTTTTTTTTTTTTTTTTTTTTTTTTTTTTTTTTTTTTTTTTTTTTTTTTTTTTTTTTTTTTTTTTTTTTTTTTTTTTTTTTTTGGTTGAAGCAAGAACATCTTCCTTTTTTTTCTTTTTTCGTTTGATTCATCTGACTACTATGAAAAAAACAATTTATCATATCTAAGTAATAACCATAAAACCAGTCCTGAGGCCAGCACCCTTAATGACTTTCCTGTGATCACCACACCACAAGCAAATCCCCAGGCACTAACCTCGGTATGAAATCATTCAAACGGGTGACTTTTGGCCTTCGCCATCTCAAGCTTTCTTTTTTTTGTGCTTAATTCATCTGATTACTAGGGAAAACTTATATAACATAACTAAAAACCATAAAATCAGTCTTACGTTTCCTTGGCTTATGCAGCTGAACTTGTAATCCTATTAAGCCCAAGTCGTATACAAAATCCGGGAAGGCAGGCGGTTGTGCTTCTGTTACGAAACTTCTCCAAAGTCAAGGACTTTTTGCTGTTCAAGTGTAAATTCAAAGCAGAGTCGCGAAAATACCTGAAGTCCTGAAAACACAATCAAAGAAAATTTTGGAAGGACAGCCAGATGTCAAAAATCCGATGGAAATAAGTGATTTTTTGAAATAAATAATTTGAAACAGACTTTTTCCTCACTACGTAATACGAACCGAGAATTTCTACCACTTAGAGTAATCTTTAGAGGAGAATCACAGGCCACCGAGTCCACTAAGTGTTGTGATTTAGATATTGGAATCTATATCTTCTCATAACGTTTTTTTGTCAAAAGGCAAGAAAACAAGAATAAAAAAAAATTGATCTAATCTAACTTTGATCAATAGCGGCTGAATTGAGATATTCTGCAGAGGAAGGATACATTCAATTGCTGGTTAATCTTCGGTAGCTGACCAATTAGTCTTCCAAGCCATGATGTATTTACAGGGAAGGTTTCGAAAATCACGATGACTTAATTATTAAATAACTCATAATTGTCAGTTTAACGGGCTTCTTCACGTAAGAATCATTCACCTAAATCATACTTCACACACATTTATTGCAGAACCCTAGTCTCGGCGACGTATTCTTTTCAATAGAGCCAATCCATTTCGAACGGGTTCTCTCCATTCAAGAGGTCTTTTTAATAGTAACATCCGCTTGTTAACACCACTACTGTCGGAAAAGTCAAGTAAATTGCGGTCAACTTGATAAGTCTTGGCAATATGAAGCATCAATTGTCCATACGTTGCATTAATTTAATTTTATCCCAAAAGCTTGGGACAAACTGCCCACAAAATTGGCGCTCAGGACAGATCTGGACATTTATACAGTTTAGCTTGACAGTGTTCGGGTATACAGCACGCAAATCATAACGAAGTCGAACAGCTTGTCAACACTTGTCTCCGTAATGAGGAAAGCAACTTGTCTTGTAATCCTCTAGCAATCCTGACTCCAGGTCCCGTTGCCGTGGACTTCGTGTACATTTAGCACGCGACATCTTCCTAGGGCGCTATGTAGCCTCCCAGTCCGGATATCGATTGATCTCATCCAAATCTGGAGAAGCTCGGTTTATTGACTTTTATTTTTTTTTTTTTTTCACAACTATTGAGCCTTATACGTCGTGATCGTTTTTAATCCTTTCGCCACATTATGTCTCGTCAAAACGATCTGTGTGCGCTGCATACGTTCACTCCTTCACACAGTTCATTCATAATGCGATGAGCAGATCATCGAGCACTTCTTATATTCACAGAGGTCTTTATGATGGCCAAAACACACAGCTTCAGATCTTTCAAGGAAAGGGTCAATGTATTGAAGATTGACCCTACTGTCAAGCTTGGGGCACGGAGTCATGATAATACTTCTACGTCCTTCTATTTGACTACCTTGACTCATTGGAAGGATATCAATATAAGTGGCAACTTCGTTTCGTGTTTCGAAAATCTTGAAGCTTACAGCAGGTCACTACCTCAGGTAATCTATCATAAAGAGCGTATCTTCACGACTCTTGAGCTTTACATCTCGAAAAATGATATCCACTCGCTCCAACCATTGCTTGAGACATTAACCCAGTTCATTCATGATCTCGGCCCAGAATTCGTTCCATTTTACCGAAGATATATTCGTCTAATGATTGAAGTCTGCTCTTCAGTGTCGCCCAACGACTCCCAAAGTATGAAAAACTCAGCATACATACTAGAGTGGTGCTTCAATTCGTTAGCTTTTGCGTTTCGCTATCTCAGCACGGACCTCAGCAAAAATTTGTGGGAATCTTTTGAGGAACTCATACCATTATTGAAAGATCACAAGAAACCTTACATTGGGCGCTTCTGTGCAGAAGCCATGTCATTTTTGTTGAAGAAACTGTCAAAAGAAGCTTACCTGGCCTTCGTGGATCAATGCTTCTCATTGATTTCCGAAACTGATCCGCATGTTGAGTTTTTAGAAAATATGGCAACTCTTTTCGCTGAGGCAATGAAGGTGGCGAAAGATAGCTTACATTCCAAACTGATAATTCTATTGAAACCTATCTTGCGAAATGCAGTTGATCCGAACAAGAAGAGCATTGGTGTATTACACCTTGGGTCTAGGATTATCATGGAAGTTCTTCATCACGCCTCAAATGAGACAAGTCGTCATATCGGTCCCAAACTTTTGGATGAATTGAACGTATATCTTCAGGAGATCACAACACCGAAGCAACTTTATTGCTTGATGTTTTTATACCTGGCTGTTGTATTCATTGATAATGGGCGTAAGATACGTTGGGATCATAACTTTGCTTTAGCGATCAAGGCAATCAGCTTGAAACTCGTGAGCATCGATGAGAGCGATGCTCAATTCTCGAAATGCTCAATTATGTTTAGTCTTCTTTGGACGTTACTCATAAGAAACCTGGAGATGAGCTTTGCTGCACTGTTATTCCAACATTCTTGGGATGTGTTACCCTCGTCACTCTGTGTTCTAAAGTTGAGTATTTTGGACATATTGAAGGACATCAAACCGGAGTCTTTTGTTGCACTTGGACTCGAAAAAAAATTGCAGCAAGTCATAAAAGGTATTGATCTGACTTCCGGGTTGCAGAGGCTTTCACTCATCATTGCCTGGAGTGGAGATAATATATTCGGACGCCTCGAAAACATGTCACTTCCTAATACTTTGAAAGATCAGTTGATCGACTCAATTTTGCTTGATGTTGAAGATGGGACATCAGGTGTTGCAGAGATTAAATGGAAAAGCGAAGTTTTAAAGCTTCAACTACATCTCAACGTTGAAGACGAGAGAAAGCTTTATGATGCCATTGTCTCGATAAGCCAACGGTGGAACACTCACGACTTGACTAAAGTATATGGTCAGCTTATTTCTTTATTTCTCAAATGTCCTGGGAGCACAACTACCTCACTTTCAATAGATGGTCTATGCGACATTGTTGAGAAGAGCATTATGACCTGTGGCAACTCAGAGCTGTTCATAATTGCGGCGAAGACACTTTATTTGACTTGTCGAGATAAGGGCAAATTGTCCTCGAATCTTACTGGCACATGCATCAATAACCTCTCGAATCCCAGAAGGTCATTGCGGATTACAAGTCTTGATGCACTTCATTCATTGTCCCCTGAACATGACAGCTTCTTTTCTCAGATGGAGGCCATCGATCAAATGCCTCTAGAAGTTCAAAATGCTAATGCCATGAAGTTGAAAATTCTGGCACTTTTTAGACACTTTTCAATGCAACAAAAAACCTCATTATTGCACGAATTGATGTCTCACTATGTCGTTGGCCTCCTATACAATCGTTACCAGCCATGCTGGGATGCTGTTTTTGAAGGGTTGAAGGATATCTTCGATTCCGACTTTGACAGGATATTGAGCTCTCTCATTCATGAAAAGATTCTCGTCAATACAGCTACCATGTCGCTAAAGAGCAACGAAAGTGACACTATTCACGATGATCCTGACCTATGGCTTCTAAGAAGAGATGATGGAATCTTTAAAGCAGTCTTCAAAAAGGTCAGCGACCATGTCCCCATTTCCCATGAGCAGCTCCAATTTTGGATCAATGAATTAGCAAGGGCCGATATTGATCTTAACGTTGGGCAAGTGAGAGGTAGAATGGTCAAGTGTTTGAGAGAGGTTCCTCGTCTTGCTAGTGCAGATGCAAAACGAACATTTAACCTCATTCAAACAGTGTTCGAAGCAGATGGAGATACCAATTGGTCGAACGAGGAAAAGAGCGCATGTTTAGACTTGGTGAGTTCAGTAAAGACTTACGTCTCAAAGGGCCACAGGGATCAGTTGATACACATCTTAAACGGTGCGTTAGGATCAAAACATGTCAAGCTACAGGAAGCGGCTTTAAAAGCTTTCTTCACGCTCGATTCTTCTTTCGGCCGCTATAGTGACGCTCTCCTTAGCTTGCTTGATGACAAACTTTTTAAGGAGGAACTTCTCAAACTTTTAGGAGAAAACTCTGATGAAAGGGTTAGAGACGAAGACGAGGAATTGCTCGTTCCTCTAATTCTCCAAATTCTTTTTGGAAAGATTCAAAGTTCTTCTAAGAAGTCCCTGAAACTCGGAGCTAAATTCACCATTGCATCAATCCTCCCCAATTTGAAAACAAGTTACTTGATGCAATTCATGAAACACATGGGCAAAAAGATTCCGTTTGAAGCATTCTTTGCTGCAGACTCTCATGAGGTTAAGATCTTTGACAACGTGAAGGTAATGTCCGGTTTCGTAAATATGCTTATTGAAGTGTATGATTCATTGGGCTACAATTTCAGTGAAGTATTGGTTCAAAGCATCGAGCCTCTTACCTTTGTTCTTGCTTGCACGCAAGAACTCATAACTATGGAGGATGACAGTCCGGCAGCACCTCTTAAGGCCTTGAGGCAATCGTCGTTTAAATGCCTTTGCACGTTTGACAAGCTTGTGGGATCATACTACAACTGGGACAGGACCATGCCGATTTTGTTCAGGTTTGTTTTGTTGCCTCGATTGACACATTTTGAATCCGAGAATACTCAACAAGTATCGTCATTATTGGAATTCATTGTCAACCGCGTGAACCACAGAAGCTACTTGGAGTTCTACAGCTTAGAAGAGTGGAAACCGCTTAAAGCTATAACATCTCTCTTGGCTAACAACCACTGCAAGGATGAAGTCATCATATGCTTACTAGAGTTCTTCATATCTGCCCTCACGAAGCAATCTGTGGAGGAGGTGGAAAGCACGAACCACCTCCAATTCCTTGCAATTATTGTCGAGGCTCTTCTCGATTCCTTACCCGAGCTCTTGCAGAACTCGAAGAGCAGAGAAGTTTTGGCCAGATGTTCAACAGCATTGCTCCTCTTAGTTGAAGGCCACTACTTACACCAAGAGAATGATAAACAGAGGTTCGTCCGATCGTCCTGCAAAGCTTTGCAAAAATCTTCCTATTTTGTTCGTTCCGAGGATAAAATCAGCATATTGCTCTCTTTAGCTCTGATGGTGGAGACAATCACTTGCGACGAGAGTTTGATGGCTGAGCTTACCCGAGTAATCTCAAAGACTCTTCGATTCGCAAATGATCGAAAGATGCGCAACAGTGTCACAGAAGTGTTTGGTGCTCTTGCGTGTCATCAGACCGAATTGAAAAAAACAGTCAGCATTTTAGAGCTTCTCAACGTGTCTCAAATGCCATATGGGGATCACGATTTCAAAAGGCTTTTGGATGGATTTGATTCCATAAATGAGGAGTATTTTGCATCCACTCCTTCAATGGGATGGACGCCAACCATTGCTAGCAGTCTCTTTCACATGGACAATGAGGAAGAGAGTGTTATAAGACTGAATGCTTCGCTTTCAATAAAGACGCTCGCCTCTGTCATCGCGCAGAAAGGGTCAGTGACTGAAAAACGTGTCTTTAAGGACCTTTTTGATGATTGGATCAATCCAGCCATCAATCACGGAATTCTGAACGATTCTGATAATGTCAGAAGCTCTTACATCGATCTTCTCGCCTTTTTAGGAGAAATTGATGAACTTTTACCAACCTTGAGTGATTTGAAGAACCTATCGTCAGAGGATGATTCTGAGAACTTTTTTGTCAACATCCAGCACATTCAGATAACTTCACGCCAACGAGCAATCAGGGAACTTCATAAAAAAAGAGAGCGTTTGTCTGCCTCGTCTGCACGGCAGTATATCATGCCCATACTTGAGAACTATGTTATATGTAAAGATGAAAAGACAAGAAATCTTTGCGATGATGCCCAAAAGGCATTTGCATCGATAGCATGTGTCTTGTCTTGGCTGAACTATGCTCAGATTCTCAAAAAGTATATCGGAATAAGCTCAACTCAGTCAGATCTGACAAGGGATGGTGTTAAGATGGTCGTTCATCTAATAAGTAACTTGAGTTTGTTTTACAACGACGAAGTCCGGGACAAATCCAGTTTCCTTCAAGGTTTTCCCGAGCAAAGCGATACGTTTAACACTTTTCTCGTCAAACTGGTGGTGCAGCCAATTAAAAAGATTCTCTCTATTCGAGACGACTCGACTATCACTACGAGACTTCCAATGTTAGAAGCTTGCATCATCGCGTTACTCATGACACCATCTCATATCATACAAAGTGAGCTCCCGAGCGTTTTGATCAGTACTTGTCAGGTACTCCGTTCGAAATCACAAGAATTAAGAGATAACGCCAGAAAGGCACTTCATAAGGCATCAAATCATTTGGGAACAGAGTATTTGCGTTATCTTATTCGTGAGCTTCGTGCGGCGCTTTCTCGTGGATCACAAATCCATGTCTTAAGTTATACATTGCATGCCATTTTAAAAGAAGTGTGTCACACCTCCAGCTATGGCGATATCGATGATAGCGCCTCTTTGATCGTTGAGATCATCATGGAGGATATTTTTGGAGCAGCAGGAAAGGACAAAGATGCTGAGGATTATCACAGCAAGATGATGGAGGTAAAAGCAAGAAAGAGTTTTGACACGTTGGAGATGCTCTCTTCCAAACTAAGTGTCAGTGCATTTGACACCATCCTCAATCCAATGAAAAAACTCCTCAAAGAGAGACTTCCAACGAAGACCGAAAAAGCTGTCGAAGAATGTTTCAGACGAATCTGCTCAGGGATTCTTGCGAACGATGTTGCTTCTACAACAAACGTTCTTATCCTTTGTTATGGAATTCACACCTCTGCGAGAGTGGATCCTGACGAGGGTTTTGCCAGAAGGACAGTTGAAAAAGATGAATCTCATTTTATTGTTGAAGCGGATAAAAAAATGGAAGCTAGGGAAATCGATTACCTCCAGTCCTCACATTATTTGCAAAGACTCTCTCTTGAAATTTTACGAGCTGTTCTCGGAAAGAATCCAAAGCTATTAACTGTCGCCAATATTGATGGATTTGTACCTCTTCTTTCTGAAAGTATGAAGTTCTCCAACGAGCCGTTGACCGCTGCAGTCATGCGGGTGGCGGTTCTTTTTGTCAAATTAGAGCTTCCTGCTGGCAGGGATGATGTCCTCGGCGAAATCTGTCGCAAGGCAATCGAAATTGTGCTAGAGAGTCCGTCAACAAAAAGCGAGCTTTGCCAACTATCTTTAAAGTATACTGCGACTGTTTTGAGGCATCGAAGAGAAGATTCTTGCTCAAATGAAGCAATCCGAGCACTCATAACGAAAATTACACCCGATCTTGAGGATCCAGAGAAGCAAAGCTTGGCATTCAATTTCTTGAAAGCTGTTATCACCAGACGAATTCAACTTCCCGAAGTTTACGACGTAATGGATAAAATTTTACAAATCATGGTCGTGAACCATTTTCAAGAGATCAGGGATATTTCGAGAGGATTATATTTCAAGTTCATGCTTCTTTACGATCAGGGTGAGAAGCGGATGGAAAATTCTTTCAAGTTTTTGGTCGACAATTTGACGTATCCGACTCCTAGTGGGCGACAGTCAGTTATGGAATTAATTCACTCAATTTTATTGAGATCAAAGGCTTCCATCATTGAAAAGTACATTTCAAGCTTTTTTGTGGGATTCGCCAATCTTGCTGTATCGGACGAACTGAGCAGATGCCGTGAAATGTCAACTGTTTTGATGAATCAGCTCATTAAGACTGCTAGTGCTGAGAAGTTGAAGGTCTTTGAGAAATTGATTAACAACTGGTTGGAAAATCCCAACAAGGATATCTTGCGCAGATGTGGACTCATCGCATACAAAGTTTACATCTCTGTGTTTGGTGTCGGGAAATCACCCGTTTTAGATATGTCCGCTTCAAAGTTACTCGAATCATTCCTCACGCTTGCAAGGGATCACACTTCCGAGGGACACTGGGAGAACATATACTTGGCACTTGACGTCCTGAATCAGTATCTCCTTAGATCAAAAATCTGTCCGTTGGGTAATACTGAGATTTTCTGGAGTCTCGTTTGCGATAGCTTGTTATACCCACACACGTGGGTCAGACTTCTTAGCTCCAAACTTGTCGCCATTTACATCTCCAGGGCACAAAATGCTGGCACTGTTAAGGATCACCAATTCATGCACCTTATAGCCCACCGTTCATTGCGGCAACTTGCGGCCCCAGGCCTACCAGAGCGTTTGAGTCAAGAAAGTATCAACAATGTTAAGGCTTTGTTCACATACTTCCAAGAGCATGACACGCCATATGTGCCTAATTACGAAAAAAATGAAGCCGATTATAAAGAATCGCCTCAGTACATTGACGCAATCGACATGATACTTTCTCGCAGCAATTTATTGCTTCGCAAATGCCTTTCTTCTGACTTCAACTCGGTTTCGAGAAAGGCTGTTTTGAATCTTGTTGGCTTTATAACCGAAAGCATTACTGAAGAGAGACTAACGAAATTTTGTCAAGAATTTGTCACATCTTTGGTGGGCGTTGAGGAATCAATTCTTGCTGATGATGTATCGTTCAAAGAGCATTCACAAGCTTGTCTCAGGATAGCAGAACAACAGCTTGGTACGCAGCTTTACAGCAAAGTGTTCACGGCCGCGAAAGCTGACGTCTCCATGCGAAGGGCGAAGCGAAAAGCCGAAAGAGCGCAACTTAAATTGGACGATCCAGTGAAAGCGTCTGAAAGAAGAATGAAAAAGCACGCAAAGTTTAGGGAGAAACGAAAGAATAACAAGGATGAAAACGGTTTTTACAGAGCAAAAAAGAGAAGGATATAGTATAGTCATTTCATCTCATCAGCGAAAAAATTGACCAGAAAGATGTGGTCGAGTCAAGGTATATTTTTAACAAAGATTCACCAGTTATGTAATACTTTCGAGACCTTCCTCACACAACCATAATTGATATTTCCCTCACACAATCTAAAATTTTATGCTACGCCAACTCGATAAGAGAATTTTGTCCCAGTAATTTTATTCTTCGGCATCAACTCTAGTGGCTTTCTGCCATATTTTTGCACCTATTATCTAGCTATCTCCGTGCCGCGAAATCGTAGTATTCATCATCGTGGAATCGTTCGCTTCTTTGGAGTCTATTTCATGAGCTGGAAGAATGATATTTCCATCACTTAGTGTGTCTGCATATTTTTCAGCGAACCTTGCCTGCTCTTCGATGGATAAACTGTTCCATTTGTTCGTGAGAACTTCTTGTCTTGATTCCTCTTCTAAATTATCGTGCTTTCTCTTTTCAGTCATGACGAATATTTCGAAGGGACTTTTTTGAGTCCCACTTTCGTTTAAGTTGCTGCTAACATTGCCGCTATCCATTTCTGATGAAGGGCCCTTCGATGTTGTATTCTCTTCAAATAAAACTGGCAGCCATGGCCTAGCACCTTCCAGATGGCTTTGTGAGAGGGCTCTATCATGTAGCCTCTCTAAAAGGATAGAATATTGCAATCTAGATCTTCTAATCGAAGCTCTAGTTCTGGACAAGGCGAGAAGAGATATTTCATTACATTCTTCGACTTCCTGAATCCTTTTTCTCAACTCATTACATTTTTGTTTAATTTTTTGTTCTAATATTGTTAGTTAAGACATAGTTAAGACATAATATGAATTCTCAGGACATACCTTCGCTCTCGGGAGCTGCATCTTTGACGTTAGCCATTTTGGTCTATCTTTTAATCCTGTCGATACAACTGTCGTTTTGACTCAAAACTGTGCACGTGAGGAGACGAGCGTGAGGCGAATTGTTCAGTCTCGGGGCCATATTGTAGCTTTCTGCTATCTGAGTCACGTTTGCTTTGTTCAAAGACCGAAAACGGTTTATTAATTATAAAGTAGTTTCTTGACTTCGTCATGGTCCTTCAAGTCTTAAAGAATTTCAGTCCTCTGATAAGTCAGACAATGAAAGCACATCGTAATCGTCCAAATCGCCTTGGTTCACCAATTCTGATTCTCTAACAAAAAGAAGCTCATCAACCGGTTCATCATCACCGATGCATAACTTCGAAAGTCCATTCGTCACAGCAGGCATCACTTGTTTCGGGCTCAGACTCTTTGGGGAGGAACTCAGTGAGTCCTCGCCATTATGAATACTAGAGTCATCATCATGAGAAGCTTTGTATAAATCAGACTTTAACCCGGAGATATCGTCTATATCCAAAGCGAACAGCTTGGCATATAAATCTGGAGCAAGAAGAGCGACTCTCAACTTTTCACCAGGCGCTACGTAGTTCCCCTTCACGATTAAATCAACACTCATTGATGGCAGAATGAAACAGGAATCTCGAACTGTCGAAGCTTTCAAGTTCCCATTAAGATCCTCTAGTTCCACAGAAAGCTTGGAGGTTCGAAACGGTTCTGAAGCAAGATTCTTGAGCGAAAGTTTGAGTATTCCACTAAGGAGTCTGTTTACCCTTATAGCCAATTCAGGTGCTTGCGACATCGGAGGAACAAGGACACTTTCGAAGTTCAGGTATTCATCCGGAGAAAAGCTTATGTCGTTTTCTTTTCCAATTTTAACCCCTACTTCGTGATCAAGAGAAGAATCTCCGTGCTTAGAGCCAGAACATAAGTTTTGAAATTGAATCATTGGATGCGACCTCTTATGATGGGAGACCTCAGATCCCAGCTGGAAACACGGAGAGCACAAATCAACATCGTGACAAACCGAGCATTTATATCTCACACCTTCGATATCTCGAAAATACTTGCCAGGGTTGCATGAATTGCAAGAGAAACCTTCCAGACGCCTTATTACATCAAAGCGAGTGGGAACGTCGAATAGACTTCTTTTGTTCGGCTCAAAACGGTTGATCTGATAAATTGTTGAAATTAGATACTGAAATAATCCTGCCACCTCGAAATTCACATATAGGCTTAGATGATCCTTGACGGTCAAGCTTCGGTGCATTTCATGAAAGTCTCGATCAGTTTGGAGAGGGATTATACCTTGTCGTTTCTTTGATCTTCTTGAAAATGAGAGTTTGGAATATGAAAACAAGACCGCCTCTTTTCTGTCGTGATAAAGATCTCGTAATACCACTGTAAAAGACGCCTTATCTTTAACGTTTCGTAAGGTTTCTCGGTGAATATCGAAACAATGGCTCGTACCACATGGTTGAATAACTATCTTGACATTCACCTTTGAGGTAGCGTCTTCTATTATTCGAACCATGGTTGCTTGAGTTAGCGGTCGGATCGCAATTACCCCTGGTTGTGAGGCACATGAATCCGACCTGCATCATAGACCTCCGGATAATCTGATGACACGGGCCACTGCAGAAGATGCATCTCAGGCGATAAGCGGATATCAACTTGATTCTTTCTCTTTTTTCCAAGCTGCGATTTGATCCTGAAAAAGAGACAAGGTCAACCCCCGCCTATTGTCATAAACATGACAGAACCTACAGTTGAGAGATGCCACGTCTCTATTTCTAGTTTCATCATCAAAAAGAACAATGTCTCCATCATCGAGCGCAGACTGTAGGTTTAACTCACGAACAGCATTCCTAACGTGGCGCTTTTTAGAACCTTGGCCCCATTGCAATGAGCTGAAGAAGTCTATCATTTTGATGCCATCAATCTTGTAAAGTGATAACAACTTTAATGCTATGTCGGGTCTTGCTGTACGACTGGCTGCAATTATCACCACGTTGTTCTTCTTGAGTGTGCTCAAAACGTTCGCCACATCAGCGTACAACAGTAATTCATACCCTGAAGAATCAACCACACTATGCTCCAGTGAAGCCTTCACTGGCATCACTATGTGTGTATCACACCAACAAGGCCATAGCGTGTAGTCTAAGTCAAAGACTACTGCTTTCGGAAACATCGGAATTACTTGTCAACTTCTTCCACATGGCGAACATTATGTAACGTTTAGCAAATATTATATGCACTCTACACAACATCGGTCACTGCCCTAAGCATCCATTGAAACAATTCATGAATTTCCGAAATTCTGCCAATACAAAACTTTGCCAGCGACCGTAGTGCTCAAAGGCTCATGGTCATAAACGAGATGACTCGATCTTTCATCTCTTAGCATACGAAGTAAGTCATGTCAAATGAATTCAAACATGAACACAATTCCAATGAGAGGTGAGTCCTGCAATTCAGAGAGTGATCATTGTTTTTCACGGAAATAGATAAAAGTGTATACACATAGGATTGTGGTAACGGTCTCGTAGTGACATAGCATTTGGTACTGAGCAAACAAGTAGCAGTTGATATCCCTACTAATTCATTCGAATATGAAAAGAGCAAAGAATTGCTTCATCCACATGAAGGCAATAACAACAGAACTCTTTGACAGGAGATCTACCATTGGTAGAGTCTACATGCAAAATGGCGCTCGTGCTATTTGGAAGTCCAAACTCATTTGCATCCCAATTGACGCAGTATGACAGAACATGTTGCGATTCAACGGTCGGACAAATTAGCTCATGTACGAAAATATCGTATTTATTAGACCTGCTTGTACCTATTCGAATACGGCCGAGAAGATGGTTTGCCATACTATTGGTATCACATTTAGTTATCACCTAAAGATGTTCCCCTGATTTATCATCTACAATCTTAGTAGGGATAAGGAGATCATGGAGACAGCAGAGAGACAATCCTCAATAAACCAACGGAGCAGGGAGCTAGCGAACCATGATACCAGGATTTTCCTTTAAAGCTGAATTGTGGCTATATACAACTTCTTGCAAATGCCTCTGAAAACTTCCAATACATTAGTTGCGCGTACCTTTTACAACAGATGTGAATGCAGATTGATGACATTATGTCAATCCGATTCTAAATTTCACGAGATTTTTCGCCAAATACGGTACCGCTGAAACTTCAGTATCAGCATATTCTTTTCCTCTTCAATTCAAATAGACACAGGAACAGGAGAGAATCCCAAGAACTACATTAACGATGTAAAGGACAAGTCTTTTGTCCGATCAAATTTAGCTAATCTGGATAGAATTTTGTCCGACTCTTCTAATGAAGATGAAAATGGGGTGAAAACGGTTTTTTTTTTTGTTGATACGCTCAATAATGCCCATTGCAGTTCTTATGGTTGGAGTACAATGTAGGAATTGAGTGGTGTAACTTCATCATCATTCACCTGTTTCTCGGAATGAGATCACTTTCTTTCGCCATACTCATTTACAGGTTTTATCTCTTTCTAGATAAATATAGGTAGTATTCTTCTTGCAGTACATCTGAACAAAAAGTGAATACCCACAATCACCATGTGTATTTTTCTATTTGATTCCCTTCGAATAAGTGCTGTGAGGTTCTTCAGAATTCTGAGTGCTGCTGTGATCGGATCTCTTGTTACGCTCCTGCTATGTTACGAAGCCATCTTATCCTATCAGAAGTGAAAAAAAACGCTTTTGGAGGACCAGTATGCGGAATCATATCCTCTCCGGAGATTATATAAATGCGTTAAGAAGTATCTTCGAGTAAAAATGGAGTAGTAGATGATGGGATTAATGGGATGCTGAAATAGTCAAGGTTGGCAAAATATTTGAGGTAAATTTCATCCGCAGCGGAGTATAATTTTGATATTAAGTAGCATTGCTGTATAACTAGACATGTCAGATTAGTGCATGGGTATGGTGGTTCACCAAGACCAGATATGCTGGTTAATAAGCTGTTGTTGCTTATTTCTAAAGGATTTTTCTGAAGCATATGTCCGTCATAGTAATGCTTAGTTTTCATATTTTTTTTCTCTTTTTTCTTGTCAGGTCATTTGATTGAAAGTCTCTTTGAAGATAGTTGCCCGCGTCATTGGCTTTAAATGCTTATTGTGTTTTGTTGACTTTCCCTCAGTAACTTAGCTTGTTAGAGTATACCAGGATTGCACAATTTATGTTTTTTCTTCTCATACCCTATCGTCGACAGATCGGCATACGAATATGATAGCTTTGACGCGGTTTAGCCGGCGTTGCCTAATTGTGCTGATAGTGTTGCATTGTTTGTTGGTTTTGTAGCTCGCTTTACTTGAAATGAATTCACTCAACCATACAAGTGGTGTTATATTGGTTAACTTTGCTGGTCTAGCGAATTTATCGCGCTGTCTACGAGACTTCTGTGGATGAGGTTTTCCATACTTTTTGTGTTTAGGATATATTAGTGTAATCTAAGAAACTTGATGACGCTTTTCACGAAAGAAAGCCATTGGCTTTCAACGATTCAATCACTTTCGAACATAAGGTTGTTGCGTCCACGGGTTCGTTGTCCAAGAAGCTGTATTTAGACTCCGTCTCTGCCTTCAATACTTTAACGACAAAACTGTTTGATGAACCGATGGATGCGACAAGTGCCTCCACGCCGGTGTCTGATGGAAGGATCACAGCTGACCCAGCTCTAACCAATTCACGCACTAAAAACTCGTCGTTATATCTCTTCAGCAATTTGGTCACTCGTCTTGCTTCACAATGTTCGTTCAAAATCAGTTGCAATGCGGCTGCTAGCACCTCTCCTGACTCTTCATCCCCCAGGGACGTATCGACAACCAATACAAATCCCTGACGATAACGGGGAGGGTTCGTGTCTCTCAAAATCTTGACCACTTCCGGATATGAGAACCATTCGGGTATTTCTGTGCCATCTCTCAACCGCTGCCTTAACTCAGTACCCGAAATGTTAGCAGTTTTCACTTTTGAGGTGTCAATTGTATCTATAGGTGCGTACCTGTCCTCGTCGGGAAGATACGTCACCATTCTGAATGGGACAATTTTAATCTTGTTACCAAGTTCAGACGCAAAGCTAGCCAAAAGGTCTTGAGCATCGTAAGGGCCGTAAAAATCAACTCCTTTAGAATTCTTACCTGGGCCTGCATGATCTCTTCCGACGATAAAATGGTCAACTCCATAATTCATCCTGATGAGGGCATGCCATAATGCCTCTCTATCACCACCCATTCGCATTGCTAATGGCAACAAAGAAACTGTTGCCAACCCTGGTGGATATTTCTTCAAAATTTGCTGATAAACCTTGACACGGGTGTGGTGGTCGATATCCCCAGGCTTTGTCATTCCGACGACAGGATGGATCAAAATGTGAGAGTCCTCGCCAAGATCATTGGCAGCTCTCACAGTGAGCTCTCTGTGGGCTCTGTGCATCGGATTTCTTGTTTGGAATGCAACAATCTTTTGATCATTCCATCCTTTGCTTTGAAATTCCTCCCTCAATTCAAGCGGAGTCTTACGAATTTCAGCGTAATCATAGTGTTTTGGATATGCTAAGCCTTGAATAGAACCACCAATATAGTACTCCCCAGCCACATTGTTAAGGTAATATACCGCAGGGTGTTCTGGGTCTCCTCTGAAGACCAATTTTGCCTCACGTTGTTTATCAGGCTTATAAATAGATTCAACATTCAAAATTGCAAGTAATTGTTTGTCACGAGGATCTTTTAACGCAATTTTGTCGCCCACTGAGAAGTTTCTGGAGGTGGCCTCAGAAACGTCGAATGTGATCGGCATTGGCCACAATAGGCCCTTCCCATCCTCATTCTTCACACTAGTCAACCGCATTTCGGTGACAACAGAATTATAGTCATCTTCGTTGAGAAAACCTTCCAATGGAGAGAATCCACCGTTCAAGATTAATTCTAGATCACAAAGTTGCCGATCGGTCAATGTAAGCTCCGTAACTGAGCCACCCAATACGTCATCGATAAGCTGGCCTTTAATAGCCTCATCACGAACAACTAAATCTTGCAAGACTCCACCATGTGGGCTAGGGATAGGCATTGTGAAAGTCGGGCAAATTGGTTCTCAATCGGTTTGGGTTATTATTCATGCTTTATACTTGTGAGTGCGCCTCGGTACCCTAAAGAATCATACAATCTCACGTGATATGATGTAGGCCCGAGTCTTGGTTGAAGTCGCCATCTAGTGGATAAGACATAGCTCTGTTCCTTAATCTAGATAACAGAAAATCATCGGCCAAAAATTATTGCAATTACTTTTTTTTTTTTCTTTTTTTTTTTTTTGGTGAGTGGTCAGAATTTGAAAACGGGAGCTTCTTTTGGCATCCCAATATGTGTGATCTACCAATATAAGTTGGACCCTAAAAATAAGTCTTAAAAAATGTTAGCGTGATAGCTCTGCTTATACATCTTTGTCATTAAAAGATTTGGACGAAAGTAAACACTTGGTGTGGTGTAGTAGACCCAATTGGTGGATGACTGTAATCAGATATTCGGTGTTGGCAACTGATATCAATCTGCGAGAAATTCTTTATTAATACCATCAGCATTGCGCAGAGAAAAAAAAAAAAAAAAAAAAAAAAAAAAAGATGAAAAGTGAAAGTCGGTAGAGAATCGAGAGTATGACTCTCTTTCCTGCGGCACTGAAATTGTTGTTTCGAATGATGCAGCTATCGCTTGAAGCGTGGGGGCCCAACGAAAACTGCCCCGCGTGCCCCACAGCAAGTGGGGGAGGGGTGCCTAGTCGCTGTCATTCTCTATGTCCCATGTTCTCCACTCGTATGGGCAAATGTAGAGTCCTTTGAAGATATAAACCAATTCAAAAGACCAATGTCGAACGGCACAACGCAAGTCGGCCTTTCTTTTTGGCTGATATTTAACTTTGTTGTTGCTGACTTAATCCGTGCGGTTCTCATTAGTCCGTGGATCACGTGCCAAAATAAATTCATTACAAAAAGTGTTCCAACTGTAAAGCCTTTATGATTGTATGATGAAATGTATCACCTATCAAGATTTGAACTTCTCTCTTTGGCGCAAGGGCATCGTAGCAATAAGATCCGTAATTATGATGCGTAAGGCCGAGAGTTCCAGGCCTCATAGGTGGTTTGAAAAAGTCCTGCGTGTGTAATATAAATGCACGACGCCCGCCTGTCCAAACTTCGTTTTCGTTTTTTTCCAATCAATAGATACTTACTGTCTATATAAATCACGCAAATCCTATATTTGATTAAAACGTTCAAGAATGTCTGCTCCAACGTATGTATTTGCACAAGGAATCAATGGCTCTCTGCTAGAAATAGGTTAGCTTGAATAGCAACTGAACCTACACGTCTCACCCCTAAGATATCCGCAAGTCCGCACTCTCGGCTTTAGCTTGAATTACTCGCGATTATCGTTAACTTTCAATCTATCTGGAGATTTTGGACAGTTATACCTTTTCGAAAATAAAAAGATTTGTAATCGTGAAAAGATGGGATCGCAGGAGAGAATTGTGACTTTAAGTTCACATCTTACTAACTCTGCTAGTGGTGATATTGGTTTGATCGGCTTGGCCGTCATGGGCCAAAATTTGATCTTGAATGCAGCTGATCATGGCTTCACTGTCGTTGCCTACAACAGAACTGTTTCCAAGGTCGACGAATTTTTGGACAACGAGGCCAAAGGAAAGTCGATCATTGGTGCCCACTCCATCGAGGAGCTCTGCGCCAATTTGAAGCGCCCAAGAAGGATCGTTCTTTTGGTCAAGGCTGGTAAGCCTGTTGATGCTTTCATTGAGCAATTGGTGCCTCATTTGGAGAAGGGTGACATCATCATTGATGGTGGTAACTCCCATTTCCCTGACAGTGAACGCCGTTTTGAAGAATTGAAGCAGCAAGGTATCCTCTTTGTGGGTTCTGGTGTTTCTGGTGGTGAAGAAGGTGCTCGTCATGGCCCCTCCTTGATGCCTGGTGGCCACCCTGATGCTTGGCCCCATATCAAGGATATTTTCCAGTCTATTGCTGCCAAATCCGACGGTGAGCCATGTTGTGACTGGGTCGGAGATGGTGGTGCTGGCCATTATGTCAAGATGGTACACAATGGTATTGAGTACGGTGACATGCAGTTGATCTGTGAAGCATACGATCTCTTGAAGAGAGTCGGTAAATTCTCAGACAAGGAGATCGGAGATGTTTTCGAGAAATGGAACAAGGGTGTTTTGGATTCGTTCTTAATTGAAATCACCAGGGACATTTTGCACTTCAACGATCCCACCGATGGAAAGCCAGTTGTTGAAAAAATTTTGGACACTGCTGGTCAAAAGGGTACTGGAAAATGGACCGCCATCAACGCTTTGGACTTGGGTATGCCTGTTACTTTGATTGGAGAGGCTGTCTTTTCTAGATGTTTGTCTGCTCTCAAGGATGAGAGAGTCAGAGCTGCGAAAATTTTGGATGGCCCAAGTGTAGAGGGTGAGTCTCCTATTACTGACAAGAAAAAGTTTGTGGATGATTTGGAGCAGGCTTTGTACGCTTCCAAGATCATTTCTTATGCTCAGGGTTTCATGTTGATTAGAGAAGCCGCCAAGGAATACAAATGGAAGTTGAACAACCCTGCCATCGCTTTGATGTGGAGAGGTGGTTGCATCATTAGATCTGTCTTTTTGGGTGAGATTACCTCTGCTTATAGGGAGGACCCTGATTTGGAGAACTTGTTGTTCCACCCATTCTTCCAAAAGGCGGTGACCAAGGCACAGCTGGGCTGGAGATCCACCATTGCAAAGGCTGTTGAGCATGGTGTCCCAGTTCCTGCGTTCACTACTGCTTTATCATTCTATGATGGATACAGATCTGCAAAGCTTCCAGCTAACTTGTTGCAAGCCCAGAGAGACTACTTTGGTGCTCACACCTTCCAGGTCTTGCCAGGTGAGGAGAATGATTTTTTGAAGAAGGATCAGTGGGTTCACGTGAACTGGACCGGCAGAGGCGGCAACATTTCTGCATCTACCTACGATGCCTAGTGCTTTCGGACTACTTTGGTTTATCTCTGAAATCGACTATGTTTCAATCAATTAAGACGTAGACTAGTTTGACGTTTTGGGATCTCTTGCCTCCCATTCGAGTATCAAATCGTCCTTGGGGAATATTGTTGCAAACACCCTGATTTTCTCGGATAATGGGGTCACCGTGTGCTTGATTTCACTGTTCATAAGGAATTTGCCCAACATTCCTGTGAACATCATCAACACGTATACCTTGCCTAGACAAACATGAGGGCCTGTTCCAAATACCAACCAACTTCTTTTGTCCATGTCGCCGGTAGGGTTCTCCCATCTCTCAGGAATGAATGAGTCTGGCTCAGGATAAACTTCAGGGTCATGGAGAGCAGGATACAAAGTAGGCACGATCATGGATCCTTTCGGAGCGGTGTAGTCCAGAGTGACAGGAAAACTTTGCTTGACGACGTAAGGCACCATGAGAACAGGAGGTCTGTAACGTAAGGTCTCTTTGACGACACAATTAGTATACTTCATTTCATTGATCATGTCCAAGGTAAGACGCTTCAGAGGATCATTTCCTCTCACTGACATCTGCTCCTCTCTTATCTTCTTGGCAATGTCAGGACGATCAGCCACAATTTGGAACAACCAGCATGCTAACGAGGAGGAAGCATCTTGAGATGCGAAAAGGAAAGTGAAGATGACTTCTGAAATCTCCTTATTGGAGAAGTCACGGATAAGAAGCTTGGATTCGGGATCTTCTTTCTGGTTATCCCGCGCTTCCTTCATAAGATAAATCCATTCGTCCATGACACATCCTGGCTTGCCGTTGTTTTCATTGATATGCTTCTTCGCCAGTTCTGCGCAGCTTTCAAAAATCTTCATGGTGTCATCAGCGATCTTCTTACCATACCACGTTTTTGTATATGGGATGATGATTGGGAAGTTAACGAGCTCCAAAGCTGCCGTTATTTTGAAGTAATTGTCAGCAATCAATGAAATCTGCTCTTCTGTGATGTAGTCACCACAGAAGGTCCGCAAAGATAACGCGCAAAGTAACTCTCTGAACTCTGGGAAAAATTTTCTTGGACCGTCGAAACCAATAAACTTTTCAAGATACGAATCCATATATTTCTCGAGTACTGGGATGTAGATCTCAAGCGCTTTTTGCGAAAATAAGCCGTTCAAAGATCTTCTGTAATCGACATGAGCTTTACCATCCAAAAATACCCAATTAGTAGGGCGCAATATCTTGATGGCAACGTCAACAACGCATGGTTTGACGTATTTTGGAGAGCTCAAGATCTTTCTTGCCAAATCTCTTGAAGATGCAATCACAACAAACTTATGAAAAATAGAAACGCAAGACAAGGGACCCGAGTTCCATTTGTCCATGTATTCTTCGAACTTGGGGTCCAAACTTTCGAGGAATGGTCCAATTATGGGCCACACTTTGAAACGAGGACCCGCAATGGTGCCCTTCTTCAATAAATACAGTACTTGGTCATAAACGATTGCACCAAGAGCCAATGTGACGATTATCTGCCACCAAGATGTATTGCTCCAAACGTCTGAAAGTCTCGAAATTGCCGCCCTAGTTGAGCCCTCTTCAATCATGCTGGTGAGGGCATGAGTGTTGTTGAAGGAGGACATGTTTATCGCAATAAAAAGCACCAAAAAGCACAAGAGGGGGCCGCACCTTCTTTATACGAGACACTCGTACAGGTTTTTTTTTTCTGACTGAGTATTTTTCTTAACCCTACTGTCCTTCATACATCCTTCCGCGCGTGCCACGAGTTAAACGAGAAGTACCAATGGTGATTGGCATAATAGTGAGCGGAAACTCACATACCCAAAAGTTCCGTAAAAATGGAACGGTCAGACTGATTTTTTTTTCTCTCTCTCTTCTCTACGAAACAAGGAAATGGGAGGGGTGAAGCCCATTCAGATCTTTTTATCTTCACCTGGTCATATATCTTTAATGATCACCTGTTATATTGCGCAATGTTATTAGGGTACGAGCTCATTTTTTTTGTACTTTTTTGTCGTTTACACCACTATTACATTAAAGTCGCAACTATATAAGATTACAGAAATTCAAAGTCAGGCGATTTTTTTTACATCATTGTGGAAATGATATCCGATAATGGGCTTTTAAGTGAATCTTAGTGTACAATCTAGAGGCAAAAGGTGAGATTTGTTTTGCGGTTCCCAAGAGGTCGATAACGATCATACCGGGCCAGGTTCGTAGATGAAAAGTCTAGATGAATAAGAAAAAAAAAAAGTCTTCCTGAGGTGGCCTTCTTCTTATAATCCGTTGAGAGAGAAAATAAAGACGCGGGGAAAAAAAAAAAGTAAAGGAGACGAATGGAAAGTGTTCCACCCAACCTTCTCCCTCCACTTTCTACGCGGACGAAGCTCATCGCAGGTGTATCACGTGATGAAACAGCATTGAAGGACAGCATTTAGCTCAGTTTG
The DNA here is from genome assembly GCA_003708405.2 of Candidozyma heveicola. Taxonomy (NCBI): domain Eukaryota; kingdom Fungi; phylum Ascomycota; class Pichiomycetes; order Serinales; family Metschnikowiaceae; genus Candidozyma; species Candidozyma heveicola. The sequence continues at coordinate 562,381 of PPOB02000006.1, forward strand.
CCCATCGCGATAGCCAGCTCAACAAAGTATGAGGAAAAGAAAGTTTGATCAGATCGACGAATCAAACAAGAAGCGGACCAAAGCTTCGGATGCCAGCCCCCCAGCTTCTGATACACATCTTCGTCCTAGTGCATTAAAAAACGAAGAGGTTGAAGAATTCTATTCGAAGAAATCACGGGAGACTGGGAGTGAGGTAGTACATGAGGCTTTGCCAATAAAGAAGGGTGGCATTATCCATCGAATGTCAAGAAAGGTAGCTCATGATCTGCCTACATTGGAAGAATCGAAGGAAGAGTCAGCAGTAAGCAATGAGCTGTATGACCTAACCAGGTCTCCGAAAGAAAAGCTCATGGCTCTTAAGGAAAGTATCGCAAAACATGCCACACAACTTCAAGAGCTTCCGGAAGAAAACATCTCTTCTTTAACCATATTATGTCGCTATGCCTCTTCCCATGAAGAGGTTGAAAGTCTACTAGCTATCGCAGCGCTTGTTCCCGTTTTCAAGTCTTTAGCACCATCGTATAAAATAAGACCCCTCACAGAAACAGAAAGAAAAGAAAAGGTTAGCCGTGAAGTTGCGAAGCAAAGAGACTTCGAGGAAAGCTTCGTGAAGAATTACCGCACGTTCATCGACCGCTTACTGTTCTTGTCAAGGGGAACTCAAAAGCCTCAACTGAGTACCGAACTATCGTCTTTGCTTGAGACAACATCAATCACCGCTTCATGCGAGTTGTGTTCGTCATCATTGAGATACTTTAATTTCAATGATGAGTTATTCTCCATATTGATACGATCTTTTGGCCGTAAGCCAAAAGATGCTGATACCACGCGTCAGTTCACGCACTGCGTTCGGACTATCGAGAACTTATTGAAGGATGACGGAGAACAAGGAGAGGTATCTTTAAAGATTACAAAAATTTTATGCTCAAGGATCAGCAAGGTGAAATTTCGGGTTGATGAGTCTGTTCTAAATGTTTTTTTGAGCCTTTCGATTCTTGACAATGCGAATCCCTTTGCGTCCAATCCTGATAACCAGTCTGCTCGAACAAACAAGAAACTGCGTGTTCATCTTTCGAAAAAAGAGCGAAAGGCAAGGAAAGATGCCAAGGCAATAAACGAGGAGATGAAAAAGGCGGAGCAAGCTGTCTCAGCAAAGGATCGTATCAATTTTCAGGCACAAATTCTTCAATCAGTCTTCAAGCTCTATCTCGAAATTCTCCGCAGTAGCTTGCTGGAATCGACTGATGCACGTATGTTGGTTGCTGCCGTTTTGGAGGGACTTTCGAGATTTGGCCCTATGGCGAACGTCGACCTTGTGGGAGACTTTCTTGAAGTCCTCAAGGAGCTCATGGACAACATCATATGGGAACAGGAGTCAGAAAATAATACCAAATCGTCTACCAGGGGAGTGTATACCGCCGAGAACATAAGGAAGATGTTGTTGTGCGTGGCGACGGCCTTTGCTCTCATCTCGAATCACACTGAGAATGGAAAGCTTCCTTTTCCCGTTGATTTGTCCCGATTTGTTGAAGCTTTGTATGTAATTCTCACAGACATTGCTTTGGATGCCAATTTAGAGCTTTCTTCTAAATCACTCAGACTCGAAGACCCCTTAGGAGAAAAATTGGGTGAGGAAAAACCGGCTGTCAACGTATCAACGAGGGCCGAACTTCTTTTGAAGTGTCTCGACTTCATCTTTTTCCGTTCCAAGAGTGGCTCCAATACCAGGGCAATGCTATTTTTGAAGCGAATTTTTATGATGTCACTCCACACACCAGAAAAAACCACAAATGCCAATTTTAAGTTTGTTAGCAAGCTCATGCACAGATATGGTAACTTTTTGCATACGTTATGGTCTACTGAGGACAAGGTTGAGGAGGACAGTGTTTACAACTTAGGATATGAGCATACCTTTACGGATCATAGGATGAAGACATCCAATGCTCACGGTGCAACCTTATGGGAGAACATCATCTACGAAACGCATTACTGTCAAACTCATCGTGATTTTTCGAGGTCTTTGGCAAAACTGAGTAAATAGTTCATTCGTTATTAAGATTATATTGAAAATTTCCTGCTAGAGCACTCATGTTGAAAACGCGATGGTCCCGAAATCACACTAGCTCCAACTTCTTGTATGTGTCACCCTGAGCACTAAATAAATCCAGGGACCGAACACCTGCTTTACCCGCATCATTGGCCTTTATCTGCTGATACATTAATCTCGCCTTTTCACGCTCCTTGAAGCCATGCAAACACTCAAAGTAGTCATCGAAGCTTGGGGTGCACTCTCTTTTCGAAGCAGTGTCAGAGGATGTATAGCAAGAGACGAGGGTCTGAAACTCATAGAAACATTTTCTCGTTCCTCCGGATCTTGAATATGGCTGCATGTTGAGTATTGAAAGATGTGTAAGTTTGATTCAAGTTTCGCGAGATTGGTTGGAAATATTGTGGCCTACACTACTCAAAAAGTATTATCCTTTATAGATAATTGAAGACACCCTTGTTTAAGACGAACTCATTGGACAAAGGCAAGCATGCTTTGAACACAATTTCGAACTTTGTAGTAAGTAGGACCAACTTGTCCGTCTATGATGATATCACCAAGGTCTGCAGCACTCCCACCACCATCAAATGTGTCTAATTTCCTTATTGCAATTGTCTCTTCAACAACCAATGTTCCTTCCCCCTTAAACTCTGCTTCAAATCCTAAGCGTTTCAAATTTTTCTTGAGTTCAGGCATTCGAATATTACCGATTGCCATTTTGCTGCCGTCTTCATTGAGAGGAGGTCTCTGAGACGATTCATGCAAACTTTCCGATGCACGAGCATCTCTAAGAGTGAACAGCAATGAACGCTCTCCCAGACCACGCTTGGAATTGCCCTCGGACTTTTTGGTCGAAACATCAAAGGTACCTAGTACATGAGCGACCTTGTATTTTTCGTCGATAGAGCGCCAATTCAAACCTGACCAAAGATCGTCATCAAGAGATGTCTCAAATTCAATTGAACCAAGACTACGGCCGTTTTTGCTCACCTCAATTGGGACATTAGGCAGGGCCACATTCACTTGCATCTCTGATGATGCGGATGGCTTTTGGGTTTTTTTGGAAAAGAATCCTGTCAGCTTGTTCAAAGCGCCAGACGATTCAGGTGCTTGATGAACACTTGGTATGTTCGATCGCATGTGTGCCTTGCTCACTATATCAGCGCCATTCATCGCAGGCATGAGCCGATCGTCATAGCAAAAGTCAGGTAATATAATGAGGTGAGAGGGTCTTAGGGAGTAGATCACCAAATTCATTGATCGTGCATCGGAAAACCCAGAAAAGTCAACGAAAGCTAGCCCACACCTTATAGTGATTCCCGAACGCCTGCTCATTCTGGTTCTCTTGACGGGGGTGTCTAGCGTGTCGAGATACCTCCTCAAAATATCATTATTCAAGATCTGTTGAGGCGTGAGCTTGTTATCTGACATAGACCTTTCTCTGTCGTTCGGGTTTTTCTCTCTTCGTCCATCAACGTGCCCCCACTCTTTACCACGACTCTCAGCAAATTTCTTCTTACTTTCAAAAATAAGCCTCGAATTGATATTTTGATCGTCTTCCTTCTTAAATTTTTTTGTGTCAATGACTTCTCCGTAATCATCAATTTTTTTTCGTTTAGAGCTTAGGGCGGGGAACATAGCTTGTCTTGGACGAAATTTCGCAGTGATTCGAAAATCGACTGGTTTGTTTTGATCGATCTTTTCAAGAATGAAGTCTGTGATGTAGTTTTCATCAATAGTCAAAGCTGAATGAGCATTCTGCTGAACTTTCAAAGTGGATGCGCCACTCACAGTTTTCTCAGCAATTATTTCCTTAGAACCAATTGATTCAATAGTCCCAGCCGATGGCGGCTCTTGCGTGTCGCGTTTCAAGGGAGATTGACTTCCATTTGCATCGCTTTTGCTACTATCTTGTCCCACATTTTCATTTGTTGAAACGAAATTGTCCAGTAAAATATCGTCATCATCGATGTCCCTATCTTCATCATCTTCATCATCTGATTGAATATCTGCTTGGAGAAGATTGAGAGCCCGTTTAGACTTCATTTTGCTCAATGTTTTTTGGTGCCTGCGGTCTGCCACTTCGGCACGATATGCCAATAGCTCATTTCCCTTCAATAGTGATTCCTCAAGAAATTGGGTTGCAGGAATATTTTTTTCAAGAGGAACAGGTGTCCCATCCTCGACAAAACCCGAGTTATTTCTTGAGACAATATTGAACCATTCGGAATAAAGCTGTGATGCGAGTGACCCCTTATTCGGACGAGAACTCTTCTCTGTCAAAATGATGGTTGTCTTCTCATCCAGACATAATAATGAAAGAGCTCGCGCCGAGAGGTCGCCATTCTCCATCTCCATACCAGAAGCGAACACAATTTTCGGTCCAGGAAAACGGGTTAGCTCCGACGGATCAATAAGTAAGTCAACCTTCGATGGGTCGAATGAAGTGTTCATAAAAGATTTTTCGTCATTCTGCACCCCTTCATAATCCTTCATAATACTAGACGTCATCCAGTCTGATAGACCTGACGCGTAATTGAGAACTTTCGTCCCAGAGTAAGATAGAAAATACACTGGAATTGCGGCACCTTGAATGGCAGCTAGATGATGGTCAATAAGATGGAGAACTTCCAAAAACCTACCTGAAATATTGACAGGAAGAAGTACAGCGCCTCCGTTTGCTAAGGTAGCATCGACGAGAGTCAATATTTTCTCAACTCGTTTCTTATGGGATAGTGTCGATCCCAACTCGGAACCAGTTATGAATGCCGTAGGACGACTCAATGACGATTGAGCGTTACCTGTTGTTGCTGAGAGGAATTGAGCACCGTTGAGAAACGAGTCTTTAGATTGATTCCATCCTGGGGCGTAGATGACTCTCTCGCTTCTTTTGGTTACTAGCCAGAAGGACCCACCCAAAGAATGCCCGGAATTAAACGCTGACAAAGTAACTCGATTGTCCAACACGCTTACATTCTGCGAGTATTTAATCAGTGTAATCCTGTCGAAGTATTCGTCGACATCACTGATTTCAAGAGGTGCATTGGCGACTGGTCCAAGGAAACCTCTGCCTCTGTAGAATTCGATGGTGGCGACTCTACCCAACTGACTTACAGCAACTGTTGAATAAACTGGAATGGCAGCCATAAGAGTTTCAAACTTGGAACATAATAATGCGTATCCGCCAATATACTCGGGGGTTGAATGGGATAAAAGGATCAAGTGTGTAGTGGATATGATAGATTCCATGAAATCGACATCTGTTAAACTCTCCCCATCCCAGCTCGGATCAGCGATAACATTAACCTCGTTGTCAAAAACTAACTTAGAGGCTTTGAATCCACCAGAATTTGGCGAACTTAGGAGGCAAAATTCGAACATAACTTTACTGAGTATGAAGCAGCGATTATATTGTGTATATAGGTCGTGTATTGTTCACGAAGAACGATCGAAATTAATGCTGTGTCGCGTATGGTAACTGAGAAGCGTTTCTGCCTGAGTTAAGCCCGGAAGGCCCTGCCTCGTTGAAAATCTGTCCAACGAGTTCCTTGCTCCCGTCTGGTATTCACCTGTTCTCATCATTTCCAGACGTATCTGTGGTAAGTCTAGCGGCTTGCTAATCAACTTCTGGTTAAACTTTGCCTGGTCATTTAAGGTGTCTCTTCTAGATCTTAAAGTGTTATTTCGAGACCTTGTAATCGTACCCCTCCTAATAGACTTAAATGCCCTAGTAACCTTATTCTCATCTGAATGATTTTCGGACTCTTCTGGCTCAGTGGGTTCAACTACCTTCTTGATTTTCTCCAAAAGCTCTGTGTCTCCATCATTCAAGCGTTGAAGAATACGCTTCCTCTCAATATCTTGAATGTCTGTGGGGTCATAATCAGTCGGATAATTTTGGTATGCACCATCTCTCATCCTCTCGCGAATAATGTCAACGTCTCTAGGTCTGAAATGTCTCTTCAAGAAGTCGTAAGTGAATCTAGGCCAAACACAAATAATAGTGGCCACAAGGTAACAACACCAAAATCCAAGAGTACCGAACATCTGTGGAGCAGACTTGTAAAATTCACCAACCCATGCTCTTGCAGACCATACGCCTGTCCAGAAAAAGACGACCAACGTAGACAATGAATAAATGAGGAGAGACAACCAATCCCACCTATACTGCTGAAGCAAAACATAAATGTTGCAGCCTGTGACGGAAATAACGCAGCACAAAACTCCCATCCAAAATCTATGGTCAATGGGTAACCCTTCATGATTCTGGAATGACACATAGTATAGAAGGTACGGGAAGAAAAACGAAATGACAGACTGGTAGAGCCCGTCCAACATGTACCAGACGAACTTGTACTGGGACCAGTCTTGACCCAATACCCCCGACCTATAAAGCTGGGGGACTATGAGCGCTACCGCGCCACTAACATCTTGGTCAAATATACCCAAAAAGATCACTGGAAGTGAGGTAAATGCCAAGTTATAAAACATCAAAAAAGTGTACTCGTAGAGGTAGGATCCATCAAAGTCATTGAAGATTCCATACCAAAAGCATGTGAATGTAAAAACAACATTCTTGTAAAAAAAACAAGGGATCATTTCAGCAAGTTTTCTGTAAGACCAGTGACCATGCACAAGCAATAGTCTCGTAAGAAAGCGAAACTGACCAATTGCATAATCAGCAGACATCACAGCCTGTCTACCTTCCTCACCAGCGATACCAACACCCACATTTGCGGCCTGAATCATAGCCACGTCGTTGGCACCATCACCTATTGCAAGTGTCATAGCTTGGAGGTTATCTTTCACAACCTGCACAACCTGAGCTTTTTGAGCAGGTGACACCCGACAGCAAATCACGGACTTGCAGTGTTTTCCGAGAAGAACAAATTTCTTCTGTAGCATCTTCTCCTTACTTTCATCACCGAATACGACTCCAAGAGCACCGCCGTCCACGATCAAGGCGGTGTTAGCTTCAGGCATAGAAATGTCTTTTTTGGCATGAACAAGTGCCTCATCAATGTCTTCTCGAGATTGAGGATGTAAGCCTGCGACCTCTCCTAGATATTCTGAAAGCAACTTGTCGATGTGGTTCACGCCATCGGTCTCTTCCTCGTCAAGTCTCACCACGAGAAGTCTCATATCATTTCCGAGTAAATTGCAGGAGAACCCAATATTAATAGCAGTTTCAATTCTGTCACCGGTCAAAACCCATAATCTAATACCGGCTTCCCCCAAGATAGATATTGAGTCGGGGACACCCTCTTGCAAACGATCCTCAATTGCTGTTCCTCCTAAAAGTTCTAAGTTGCTTTCCATTTCATCGTTGAGTTTATCAATGGCTTCATCCCGATCATCATCAATTGAGGACGAAGCTTCCTTGTATCTGCGGAACCAATCGGCAAATTCATCACTTTGCACCGTTCTTTGTGCTATGCAGAGAGTCCGAAGCCCCTCTTTTGCAAAGTCTTCCAAGTGAAGTGCTGTTTTCTTCAAAACCTCATCTGAGGTACCGGTGCTTGACAATCTTTGGTAAATGACACTATCAGCGCCCTTGCAGATCAATAAAAGAACCCCATTTTCATCACGGACAATGCATGACATTCTCTTTCTTGCAGAAGTGAATCCGATAACATGGAGCACCTCGAACCTTCTAACTTCACCGTAGACCTCCAACTCAATGCTGTTACGGTTTCTCAGTTTAAAAACGAACCCGAGATCTCTTGCAACAGATACCAATGCAGCTTCGTCCGGTGATTCAGCTTTAAAATCATTTAACCTTTCATCCTCAGCATCTGGTTCAGTCACCACTGTATGGCAAACAGCAAGAGCTAACATGAATTTTTCGTTCGAGCTTTTAATATCAGCATCAAGACTTCCAGGAAGTATAGTATCTTCCACGTATTGATTAGATACGAAAGTTAATGCTGACTCTCTAAATTGATCATTCTTGACGTAAGCTTCGAGATTGGTGACCATATCATTGCGATCTCTTTCAATTGCTTTTCTCCAGCGTTCAGATTCAACCAAAGTGTCCACCCCGCGGCGTTTATCCATTCCTTGCTTTGCTTCTGTGTACGCTAGCCCATACAGTTTTCCACTTATTGTACACTTCCTGAATTCCATGACGTTTTGAGTCAAAGTTCCAGTCTTGTCACTAAAAATGTAAGCAATTTGGCCCAAATCGTCCGAAATATTCCAAGTCTGTGGAATGCATGGAAAGTCCAACTGCGGGTAATACATTTTGATGTCGGAGTGAATGAAAAATGCCTGGGCAGTCTTGATGATCTCAATGGAGATATAAAGTGATATGGGCACTAAAGATTGGTAAATGATCAAAGTCACAAAAAAGGCAAGAACCCCATTTCCTGCTGAGGTAGGTGAATAGGCTTCGAATTCAAAATAACGTCTCGATTCATCTCGACGGTCATAAAACAATCCATTGATGAGTCCAGAAACGAAACATAAAATGAATAACACCAAAAAGTTTATAAGAACCAGAAGATTGAGCTCATTAGAAATCTTAGACTTCTTCACAGGGGTGTTTCCGCTATTCATATCGACTTTCGTCTCACAACCAGTGTACACCACAACACCGATCACCCACTTGGTATTCCGCAAGGCACACCCTCTCAAAAGCACGTTATCGTAGGTGATTGACTCCTTCTCATCTGGGTTGTTTAACTGGCCTTGCTCATCGTAATTTTCGTAATGAATGGTACCACGGAATGAGTAGAGTTGGGCATTAGGAGGATCACACTCGATCCAAAACTTGGTATTACCAAGATCATTTGAATGCTTGATGTGATGATGTCCACCGCTTTTGAGACAACTCTTTGTCTTCAAATTGGTTTCACCATCAAGGTTCTTAGTCTCGACATAGCAAATGCCATCATCATCAGATGTGGAGATGATAACCATATCAGCAGGCACACCTTCGTTTGCACGAACACGAATGAAATCACCAACATTGACATCCTTCCACCTCCTGTTCTTAAATGATGTCGCCAGACTTGTTGGATCAAGAGCTCTAGACTCCTGCAACTTCGGATTCAAAAGACAATCCGCAGAAGGTTTTGTGGGGGCATGATGTCTGTTCAGTTGAACAGACTTTCTGGGATTCTTAGAAGCCAAGGAATTACGGGGCCGATAAGACGAAAAGGAATGCTCTGAATGAACGGTGGAGACTCTACGCAACTCATTTTCTCTAGCTTGAGTTACGTAGTCATTAAATTCCTTCTTCTTCTCTTTACTCGCGAAAGCTTTGATACAAACCTTCTTCATCCACTTGAAGCTCTTGACAGTCCCCCGAGTACACTTTTTCTTGAATCTCCTCCAGGGGCTTACGTAATCAGAGGCAACGTTCTTGTTTTGAAGGCCTTTTAATAAGTGAATGGGCGAATTATTGAGTTCAGCGTCACTTACAACTCTCCTGAAATCTTCAAAGGCATCTTTGATTGCGGTTATGCAAACGATCACAATCAAAGGAACCGCTGCCAAACCTGGACTTGCAACTCCAAAAACTTGAAACGCACCTAGAATGACAAGCACCAAGAAGTAGATGTTGGCAATATTTTCGAACTGGTAAAACAAGTTCTTCGGAAGAAAAGAAAGCGGAGTATACTTGGTGGACCGGATCTTATTACGAGGGAGGTCAATCAAAGGTAATTGAGTGTCCTTATTGACAAGATCTTCGGGCAAGTCCATATTGACATAGACTCTGCGAGGAATCTTAGCATAGATTTCTTGCATGAATGGTGGCCTGGGGCCAAGTCCATGATTGAATAAAATCTGACGGATTCTATCTTTGAATGTTGGCGGCACCGCTGTCTCCAAATCATGGGCGGTGTATCTCTCTTTACCCGGCTTCGCCGGATTAGCTTGCGACGGATCTTTGCTCAGCTCTTGAGAAGTATCCGACGATACTTTTGATCCGAATGTATTGGTCATCCTTTATTATCTGAAATAGCAGTTCCGACCGGCTGACTTATCTTTAATACAGATTTTGTTAAGGACGAGTCAAAGCCGTAAGGCAGGACTATTTCTTTAGGTACAGACACACGAGAACGGAGGTCGGTGTAGGACGATTCGAGGAAAAAAAAGAAGTCAGTGAGCGGTATCGAATTTGTGATTACGGTTAGATTGCCTAGTCGGTTGCCGGAGACATTTATTCCCG
>PPOB02000006.1:572703-672113 GCA_003708405.2 Candidozyma heveicola
AAAAAAAAAAAAAAAAAAAAAAAGAGCAAAAGCAAAACTGGCCAAATAGCTAAGTTTTGAAGGTATGTGTTTCTCACGGAAGGTTCGGCCGTGGCCCCGGGAAACCACAGAGCATGGTGCGCTCATGACCTGCACAATATCCGACAAATTTTTAGTGCGATCAAGTCGTCGAAAAGAAAAATCCTCCAACACAATTCAAGAAATTGATCAACAATGTCTGTCGAAGAAATTCCCCAAGGAGCGGAAGTTAATATCATCTCTAAAAACGAGAAAAAGGCAAGAGAAATTATCAAGAAGTTCAACCTTAAGCAAATCAAGGGGGTCTCTAGAGTCACCTTCAAGCAGAAGGGTAACTTGATCTATGCCATTGACGAGCCAGATGTTTACAAGTCTGCCGCTGGCACCTACGTCGTGTTCGGAGAAGCTAAGGTTGATGACTTGAATCAACGTCTTGCTGAGCTGCAAGCCCAAGCGCAACAAGCTGCAGCTGCTTCTGGCACCGAGCCTGTTGACGATAGCGCTGCTGACAAGTCTCCTGAGGCAATCACTGCCGACCTCGAGAAAGCCTCTTTGAATACTACTAAACCAGAGGAAGTCGATGAAGAGGATGTTGATGAGGAAGGTTTGTTGTCTTCGGATATCGATATCATCGTCGAGCAAACTCATGTGTCCAGAGCCAAAGCTATCGCTGCTTTGAGAAAGCACAAGAATGATATGGTGAACGCTATTATGGAATTATCCTGATTGGAGACTTGTCTTCCTCGGTTATTCAATTTATACGTCTTCACATTGAGGCTATAGATAAATGCTGTTTTCTATAATCATTCTGTCAGTTCGTTTGTAGCCTTTCTTGGAGTAGTGTCCAATTTTGTGGCACTACCTTCTTCACTCTTGTCATTGAACACCTTTTGCCCGTTCAAGCAGCCACATCTTCTGCAAATAAATAGGACTTTGGCTGGGTCAACACAATTCGGGGGAGCGAGACCATTGTGAGTAAAGCATCTCTCACAGATTAAGGCGTATCGATTTTCCACGCTCTCATTGTGGTCAGAACCAATAATGTAATCCAAAAGCCTATCTTGCAACGTTCTTCGGCTTTGCGTTTGAGAGGGCTTTGTTTGTGATTCCGGAGTATCTTGACCTGGAATCTTGCTTGATACCCCAGGTGACCGTGGTTTCTGGCTCTGGATTACCGCGCTATTGGTTGACAAGGCAGGCTTTTCTTGTCCAAGAGAGGTACTTGAATCGAATCGATCTATTATGCCTTGAGTGGCGTCAAAATTTGTCTTCTTTTTCAATTCCGTAAGTTTGGAACGTCTTACTTCTAGCGAACTCCGTAAAATATGCTCTTGCCTCTTGATAGTTTGGTCGAATAGATGGTCCAAGAGATACCTCATGCAAACAGCAAGTATTGGAAATCCGATCGAAAACGATGTATGGGAGAGAATTGCCTTGTAGAGCAAAACTATCCATGACATTTGATTTGGCGACCCGGTTTTTATCATGAAAATCTTGTAAGACATCCATAAGATGTAGAAAGTGGCAACATAGTATGTGACGCAATTATTTACTGACAGTTTTGTTTTCCTCAAGCCAGCTATCCTGCTTTGTGTCTTCTGAACTCTAGTACTGAGCGAAGTTAACTCTTTTTCGAATGTCTGTAAGTCAAAATCTTGCTTCCCAAGAAAATTAAATAAACCCATTGCTATGTTTCTTGGAGGTGGTACACTTGATCTTTTGTTGCATACTGCACAATATTGAAGTATGTGTAGTTCGAGCAAAGGCGGTCTCATGATTTCTCGGCCATTCACCTGTCCAAACTTCTTCTACTGATAATGAAATTAAAACTTACGTAGTCAGAATCAAACCGCATTAGGGGGAAGAAAAAGAACACTTATTTTTGTAAACTCAGATTTGATCAATCACCGTAAATAAACCTCCCACTCATGATACGCGCATTAAGCACGTGATTTAATCGCAGACTTCGAATTGCATCCCAGTTCGCGACAATAGGAGAACAACTACTGTTCTGAAGGAACGAAACTGTCGACAACTTGTCAGTTTTTGTCCATTACGGTTTTGTCAAATGCACTATCTGCCTGAGGAATACATCACCCATATCTATTATACATGACGTATCGCGTGGGAAATGTCGCGGTGACTCTAAATGACTTGACACCGGAGGCCGTACATTTGATCAAAGCACACCCTGAAATGTTCCGTATATGTCTTAACAATAACGTCAGAGGATGGCTAATCACGACAAAAAAAACGGTCCATTTGTTGTGCGATGTAATGACCATCTATGCAACTTTGCTCAACAAAGTCTCCCATTTTGATGATATCACAGCGATGGCAGACAAAACTAGAATGTTTATGACTCAATTAGAGGAAGACTTGAACACAATTTTCGATAGGAAACTACAGTTATGGAAATGGGACACTCTATCCTTCGAGGGTAAAATCAAAAAGCTAGCCGTTTTAGTGTTGAAAAGCTGCCATAAATCAATCTTGGAAATGAGTAAGTGCGTCTCATGTGTGGAACTTTTCTTTCTGCAATTCGACAATCTCAAGAAGCTCATTGTGCCTTGCCTCATGGCCAACATAAGGATGATTTTGCGTCTGTTTAAGAAGACGGCATTCTACCTAGAGTTAGCGACTAATGTGGATTTGATCAACGCCATCTCGCAAGATCCCACTGGTTTGTCTTCGGAGCTTCTAAAGATTGAAAGCACAACGGATGGCATCAGGTGTGAACTGCAAGTGTTGGGTACGGTATTTTCAACTTTAGATACATCATTACAGCATTACACTGATATACTTCTCGGCAAGCTGATTTTGAAGCGATCCATCCAGGAAGACGAACGCAAAATAATAAAGCGAAGGGATGTTTGTTATCAAGCAGCGGAACATGTGTTGAGTATACCACTCACTGGTGAACACCACAAACTGCTATGTATATCAGATATAAAGAAGCAGTTGTTGTACCTCGCATCCCTCATTGTTGCGTTCTTGGCTTTTGTACTATACAGATTTTACAAGATGATCTTGGGTTAGACGGACAAATATATAAGAATTGGAAAAGACATAATAATGGAATGTCGATAAGTTTTGCAATTTACGGTTTTCTTGATACACGTGACCCTGGGATACCCGTTGTGAGCGCTCCTCTACACATAGCCTGAACGTATAACAAACAAAGCACAGAAGCATTGTGAGCATCTGGATTCTTTGGCTTCAGGAAAAAAAAAAGTTATTCTTTGCTCAGTAATTGAGTTCGCCATTGTTTATCTAAGAATCACATAGTCGCCTCCGCAAAGGCCAAGGGACGTTTAGTTTGAATACTGTTTGACCCTACGTCTCGACGTGACCTACGAAGCTACAAACATCATGGCAAGCAATCCCGATCAAATATACTCAGCCACATATTCGAATGTCCCCGTGTTTGAGTTTGTGACAGTTGAGGGCCCCATAATGAGACGCAAGTCAGATGGATGGATAAATGCTACGCACATACTCAAGATAGCGAAATTTCCGAAGGCCAAACGAACTAGGATTTTAGAAAAAGATGTTCAGACAGGCGTACATGAAAAAGTTCAAGGAGGCTACGGTAAGTACCAAGGAACCTATGTTCCGCTAGATCTGGGGGCTGATATTGCACGCATGTTCGGCGTCTATGAGATATTAGAGCCCATTTTCAAGTTCACATATGTCGAGGGCAAGTCAGAGACTCCACCACCTGCTCCGAAACATAACCATGCCTCTGCTTCCAACATTGCTCGCAGACAAACTTCTCACAAGAATTCAAACGAGCATCTTCCGGCGTCTGATATTGGTCCGAGGAAAAAGTCCAAAACCGATGATAGTCATGACGAACCACTGAAAAAAAGAGGAAGGCCGAAGAGAGTACCACTCCAGGGAAGGTACAAGCCCGAGCTCACATCAAGTCAAACAGTTCCGATTTCTAGCCAAAGAGGTCCAAGCATGGGAACCTTCTCCTCTAGACAAGACTCAACAATTTCCCAATTAAATCCAACCTTCCCTTCACTCACAAGGCAAGATACAGAGAAAGATGCACTTCAAATAATGGCGAGTAATCTCAGTATTAGGAATGAAGACTTAGAACTGGATACCAGTGCTGACGAAAGCGCTCGAAAGAATCGTGCAATTAAAAGCTTTTCCAGTAAAGATGATGGGGACGACTTTTTGTCTGGAAAGGAGCTTTTTGGTCATGATTCTTTCACGGGTAGAGATTCATTCGAAAAATTGCTTGAGATGCACAGAAGAAACAAGCAACACCCAAGCTTTACGTCTAACCGGACACTATCCATGAATGGATTCACCGCACCATTCAACAGTCTTAACCACTATCATCATTCTCCCACGAACATAGGTCTCGCTGATAAACAGACGAGTATAGTTCATGACGAGTATTTCTCTGCGCTCCTCAACTTCTTTTTGCATGATGATAGGAGCCTGTTAACAGAAGCAAATGCGGGACAAGTGTTTTCGGACGAAATCTTGAATCCCCCACAACCTTTAAGTGACATCAAAATTAACCAACGGGTGGACGAGGACGGGAACACCCTCTTACATTGGGTTTGTGCAATGGCTAATGCATCGCTACTCCAATTCTTGGTTACGAAATTTGCAGAACAGCTTGATACTGGAGCAAAAAATTACTCTGGTGAGAACCCACTTATGTTCATGATCAAGTTCAACAACAGCTATCAACATCAAAACTTTCCCGAAATATTGCATTTGCTTGGAGGATCTGTTTTCTTGGAGGATAACAAAGGCCAAACGGTTTTGCATCATGTGGCTAATACTTGCAAGACCATGAATCACAACCCAAAAGATCATGGCCTGAGGCGGTTAATTGAGCGTTACGCAAATTACTACTTAGAGAATATCCTTAGCTGTTCGCTGGACGGAAAGGACCCAGTAAGTCTGGAGCAGGGTTCGAAGCTTTCTAATTTTTTAAATCACCAGGATCAGGAGGGGAACACCGCATTTCATCTTTTTGCATACCATCTCAGCAAGAAATGTATCAAGACTATCATTCGATATCACAAGTTACTAAAGTTGGAACTACGAAATGCTGTTAACCATACCGTGGAAGACTATCTTGCTTCAAATAATTATATTCTAAGGATCGAAGAAGATAATAACGAAGAGATTAAGGTGTTAGATACTTTTCAGTACGCGACTGAATCACAAGAAGATATGCTTGGCAGGTCTCAGAGCTTCGAGTCTCAGTTGCAAAACACAAAGATGGCGCAAGGCCTTCAAAGCAGTATGTCCAACACTGTCTCAGAAAAGCTTAGTGAACTAGCTTATGCAATTGACCGGGAATTGGGCACTAAAGATGAAAAACTTCTTCGGCTTTATAAATGCCTTCGCAAAATGAATTATGAGAAATTTTTATCACAGAAGGCAAACTTGAAGATTTTCAAACTTGACTACCTAGTGGAGGACATGGAAAAGGAATTCCAGTCGGGAAAGGATATCAATATGAAGGTCGATGGCGACGATTTGGTAATCGATGCATCGAGAGATGTCATCATTCAGGAGGAAATATTAAGGCTATTGAACGATATGTCTTATCAATCCTTAGTCGTTCGCGAAGAACTAGAGAAGATTTGTGAGATCTATAAGGATGAAAGAGAAAGGGCTTGCCTGCAAAGAATTAAAACTTTGATCGAGGAATTCCCGACTCCATTGAAAGAGGTGCTTCCGAAAGATAGACTAAGTTTGACTTTGGAGCTTCAAAATCAGATCAAGAAAAGAAAGCTACTTGCGAATAGGGTTTATCACCTAGAGGGTGCTACCCCGATCATTACCCGAGGCAAAGATGACTATAAAGAGAATGTCATACACGCAGAAGATTCCCGGAGAACTACTGTCACAGAACACGATGGCGTCATTTTTGGTATACCACAAGAAGACAAATTGTACAAATATTGCAAGTTGATAGCGTTAAGCTGTGGAATGTCATTCCCCGAAGTTGAGCAGTCGATAGATTTAATCGAAGAATCGCTCCTCAGGAATAAAAGATGATCATCCCAGCGGATTTGACAAGAAGTCCTTCGGACAAAATTTTATAAGAAAAAAGAAGAAGCTTTTCAAAGATTAGTGCTGCCAATCAGGGCATACAATCTCCATGGATGAAAGGAATCTGTACTATGTTGGCGGCCTCAACGAACTGCACACATTTAGTCTGTATACAACTCAAAAACTCAACTTAACCCTTTCATCGGCTTCTTATATGGTGATGAATCAAAGCCAGAATAGAACAGTTTCCCTTCTTCAATCACCTATATCACTGGACATAAAGAATTTACCAGACGAGTACCAAGAATATCTTTTCAGGAATGATGATCTACTCGTAGGTTACATACTATCGCTCCACAGGTATAGTGAACTCGAGAATAGCCTTCTAGAATCGCTTGAACATTTGACGCAAATGATCCAGCAGATTCAAGTGATGTTTCACGATTATAGAAGTGTCACAGATCGAATTCAAGATCAGGTGCATCTACTCGATAATGCATTCAAAGAGTTCTTGAGTTTGGAGACTTATCAATATCAACTTTTAGCTTCCAATTATCACCAAGGAAGTTTGAAGCAGAGATTGAAAAGCAACATCGAGGAATACAAAACAAGATCAGCGGGTATATCTATGGAGTTCGTGAATGATTCGGCGAATAGCATCTCCCATGTTCTCAACAATTTCAAGAATAATCGCAAAGTACACCATCTCACTCAAGAGAAGCTTTACAGGTGGATGGAAGAGCGGGTTAGTGGATTTGTGTAAACAGTTGTATTGTTTTTGTAATCTTCGCAGCTCCAAAAAGATAACGGGGTAGCAATGTAGAGAGTGCGCAAACATGCCGGTTTACCGACGTAATAGAAGCACCAAGCAACTTTGCAAAAGCGCAGAATTTGATTAATTTCCTAAATTCACATCGCACCAGAAGGTCTCGAATCCCTAATACCGAAAAATAAGCGATTATTATAGCACTCCAGCGATTGACTGCGGTGTGCACAGACACCAATCAGTTTTATTCGATTGGAATGCGGCCTCCTATTGCCGAGCAAGTAGAAGTCCGAGCGTGCCGCGAAATGAATATAAATCCGCGAAGTTCCTCCAAAATTTTGAAAGTTGACGGCACACTATGTTTGGATCAAGGTTTGCCAGAGTTGGGTCTTTATCGGCTCGAAGATTTGCGTTCCCGCGTTCGTTTGGTTCTACCCCCCGTCTTGCCAATGCTGCGCTGCCGAAACCGAAGTCGGGCTTTTTGAAAAAGTCTATCAAGACTGTTGTTTATGGGTCTCTTGCAATTGGTTTGGCCTCAACAGGTTACGTCACTTATAGGGTTTGGAGAGAGAGCTACCCAGCAGAACAGCAGAAACAGGCACCTACTTTTCCCAATGGAATGAAGAAAAAGACATTAGTGATCCTAGGTTCCGGTTGGGGATCGATCTCACTTTTGAAGAATTTGGATACTACTTTGTACAATGTCGTCATTGTGTCTCCCAGAAATTATTTTCTTTTCACGCCATTGTTACCATCCTGCCCAACTGGCACCGTAGGGGTGAGATCAATTATTGAACCAGTTCGTGCTATCACTAGACAGTGCCCTGGAGAGGTGATTTACTTGGAAGCCGAAGCCACAGATATCAATCCTGTTAATAACCGCATCACCATCAAGCAACTGACAACTGTACACTCTGGCCACTCCGGAAAAGACTCAGGCTCTTCAAAGCCCTCACTCTCTGAAGATATTGTTACTTCTTTGGATTATGATTATTTGGTTGTTGGTGTTGGAGCGCAACCTTCGACATTCGGTCTTCCTGGCGTTGCAGAAAACTCCACTTTCTTAAAGGAGGTGAGTGACTCCATGAAGATTAGAAGAAAGTTGATGGATGTGATCGAAGCCGCCAACATTTTGCCCAAGGATGACCCTGAACGCAAAAGATTATGTCATGTCGTTGTTTGTGGCGGAGGACCAACAGGCGTGGAAGTCGCTGGTGAATTACAGGACTATATTGACCAAGATTTGAAAGCCTGGATGCCAGAGATTGCTTCGGATCTTAAGATAACCCTTGTTGAAGCCGAACCCCATGTTTTGAGTCTGTTCAATCTGAAGTTGGTGGAATACTCTAGTCAAGTTATGAAGGATTCCAACATCAAATTGTTGACTTACCATATGGTGAATAAGGTCACGGATAAGACTGTTAATGCCGTGAATAAGGCAGACAAGAGTGATGTTAAGGAACTTCCTTATGGTATGTTGATCTGGGCGACAGGAAATGCAAAGAGACCTATTATTGCAAATCTCTCTTCGAAGATTAAGGAGCAGAATGATACCAAGAAGGGTCTCTTAGTCGATGAAAGGTTGTTGGTCGATGGAACGAACGATATTTGGGCTTTGGGTGACTGCACGTTCACGAAGTATGCTCCAACTGCGCAGGTAGCTTTCCAACAAGGTGAATTTTTGGCTCATCACTTCCAGAAATTGCACGATGTGGATGATTTGAAATTCAAAATCAGCCACGCTTCCCCAGATGAACGTACAGAACGTCTCCAGAAGAAGTTGGTTAGAGCTGAGAACAATATTCCTAAATTTGAGTACAATCACCAAGGATCATTGGCATATATTGGTTCCGAGAAAGCTGTCGCCGACTTGGTTTGGGGCGATTGGTCGAATGTGAGCACAGGAGGACCGTTTACATTCTTGTTATGGAGATCAGCTTATATTTACATGTGCCTTTCCGTCAAGAACCAAATTTTGGTTTGCTTCGATTGGATTAAGGTTGGCTGGTTTGGTCGGGATATTTCGAAGGAGTAATCCTGCGTTGCCCAATCGTTGATCAAAGGAAAAGAAATCATCTTCACAACAATTCTTGAATTTTTCTTCCGTTTGTGATCACATCCTTAAATCAGCAAAAGCTTATCAACTGATCTAGATTGCTTGAATGACGATTTCATAATTTATTGGTTCCTTTGTGTTCATGTGTTCACTATGGTAGAATGGGGCCATGTATGAACGGCTCTGAAAACATTCGCCGCAGCGGTTTGATGGCAAACATAAATCTACACTGTAGCTCTTTTTTTTTTTTTTTCAAATGTAGCAACTGTTAAATTTTGTAGAAATTGAATCGAGGGAAAACATTGAATAAAAATTTCCCCACACCTACAGCCCCCGTAAGTCGAAGAACTGATCCAGATGATTTGTTGTTCACTAAGCTTGAAGCACCACGTGGAACTGTCAAGTGTCAACTATATCTTATCCTGCAGCGAAGTTTTTGAAAGATATTTACGCCCCAGTCAGAAAAGTGACTGACTGGATTTTCGCGCTCGCTTCATCATAAAGCTAGAGTACTTCCCGCCAATCTAACCAAACATCACTGAACCTATCGGAGCAGGAGATGCTAGGGGAGTATGCACTAGATTGAATAGTGGGTATGAAGTTTGCTAAAGTGTTCCAGCAGACACTCATTGAGGAGGAAATTCCTGATGAATGGGCAGAAGCGGCTATTCAATATAAAGTGTTGAAGAAATGCATCGGGAGAGTGGTGAAAGAACTCGCATTTCTCGGTTTGACAAAGTCTGACGTGAAACTTTTGCTTCAGGATAATCACGCAAATGAGTCCGTCGAGCTCTTGGATGAGGAAACGGTACCAAACAACCCCGTGGTTGCAAAATACCTGTTAGCTAAGTCTAGGAGCACTAATGAAGTGGTGCCTTTTTTTAAGATTTCTCTCAACGAAACAGAAGGTGAAACAGAAGGCGTTGATAGAACTCACGAGCTTGCTGAGTTCATTAGAGCCAAAATTCACTCTGTGATGGATTCGAAGGAAGGAGAGCACCAGTTTGTTGAAATTAAAGAAGAAGCAGATGGCTTGACGCTAACTTCGGAAATATCCAATGGCAATAACAATTTGTTGACCGTTAAGAACAATGAGATCGTGATCATGCTAAACTCAGACTTGAAGTTCTTTGGCATGCTCAATACAGAACTCGAGAATTTGGATCATGTTAGACGAGAGGAGGAGTCACAGATGATTGAAGAGATTGAAAATTTATCAACAACCGTTCTTCTGCAAACGAAAAATAAGGCAGATCTCTACGGTTGGCGGGAATTGTTTAAGGTATATTTGGATTCCGAAATTTTTTTTCGCTATAATGAAACCTCACTGAAGCAGTTGGAACGAAATGCGGAGCAGGTAAAGCAGAAGATGGAGGAATTTTCAAAAAAGGTTGTCAATACCAAGATTCTTGAAAGAATGTCGAGGAAGAAGTCCGCAAATGCATTCAAGCAGTTCATTTCGGTGAATGAGCGCTTGTTCAAGATTTTGATGTTTCAATCCATCAACAGCACTGCTCTCCGAAAAATCTTGAAGAAATTCGACAAGCAGACCTCGTTTAACGTCTCCAATGAGTTTCCAGCTCTCATTTCTGAGGATCATGTTTTCATGACAGGATCATCATTAGCGCAAACTATATGCTATATCATGCAAACAAAGCTCTTAGTCATAGTACCTCAGTTGGATGACTATAGCTGCCCTATATGTGTGAGCGTCGCTTACAAACCCATACGACTTGAGTGTGGACACCTCTTCTGCGTGCGGTGCTTGGTTAAGATGAAGCAACGGGGAAAAATGGACTGTCCTATGTGTCGGCAACATAAGGCGATAGCTACGGCTGATTCCTCGAACTTGGACTTACAAGCTATGTGTACCATAAAAAGCATGTTCCCAGAGGAGGTGAAAGATAAACTCCGAGAGGCAGACAAAGAGCGGTACAAAGAGATGGTTGGTCAACTTAAATCATGTTCAATAGTTTAGGTAAATTTTATCACCAGCCTAAAATTATCTGACCTTCAGTAAATGCGTTGGCAGCGATTTCTCGAGTGCACATCAAAGAAGGGCGCGCAAGCTATGGATTGAATATACTCAAGTGTACTCATGGCGCTCACATCGGACAAGAACGAGAGATATGATCGTCAATTAAGATTATGGGCCAATGATGGCCAGTCGAGGCTCGAAGAAAGCCATATTTGTCTCATTAACGCCACACCGACAGGAGCGGAGGCACTCAAGAATCTCATTCTACCGGGAATTGGTGCCTTCACTATCATAGACGATAAGATTGTGGTGGAGGACGATTTGAGCGGAAATTTTTTCCTCAATGAGCAGGATATCGGCTATAACATTGCAGCACGAATGTCGGAGCTGCTAACGGAGCTAAACCATGACGTGGCACACCATTCCGTCTCGCAAAGTCTTCGAGAATGCCTATTACATCCCAACTTTTTCAATGATTTCGATGCTGTGCTAGTGAGCGACTATATAGCACTCTCCGATATGTTGGTTTTGAAGCAACGACTCTGGACGAGGAATATACCATTGTTACACGTTAATGCATGTGGACTATATGGAACCTTACAAATATTTTGTGACGAGACAACTATCGTGGAGACCCATGATCCCTCACAGTTATACGACTTGAGAATTGATCATCCTTGGACAGAATTGCAGGAGTACGCGGACTCCTTTGATTTAGATGCCTTGGACGACACGGATCATGCGCACGTTCCATACATTGTTATCTTTATCAAGGGGTTGAAGCTGTGGAAGGATGATCATGATGGTTCTCCCCCTCGAAACTACGAAGAGAAAAAGAAATTTAAGGTTGAGTATATCGAGAAACTATCCCGCAACATAACACTCGAGACAAACTTTTTTGAAGCTGGACTGCAAATTCACCGTGCTTTACAAACGACCACAGTACCAAAGTATTTGTATGAGCTCTTCCAAAACGAGAAGATCGAGGATCAATTTTTGAGCTGTGACACACCCCTATTCTGGTTATTCATTAAAGCATTGAGCTCTTTTGTGGAACATCATGGGGCTCTCCCGTTACCTGGCACTCTACCTGACATGGTAGCGAGCACATCGAATTATATCACGCTTCAACAGATCTATCGAAGGAAAGCCCTCGAAGATCAGAACGAATTTGCGAGGATACTTGGGCAAATACTACAAAGAATCGGCAAAACTGAAGAGGTACCATTTGAGCTGATTGCGACATTTTGCAAGAACTCCGCCTTCCTTTATTTCTCAAAGGGAACGACCGCAGAGTTTTCGGATCGACTCAGACAAAATTTAAAATCAGAAACCCCAAGCAATAATTTGGCAATCCACTATGGAATTCATGCCTTACATTCCTGGATGACTCGTGGATCACCAGGTGCCCTTCCGGAGTTTCTTGAGTCTTTCAAACAATCACTGGGTATTTTTTCATTGGAAAGTCTTCCAAAGACATGCGAAAAGGTAATTCAAGAGATATACCAGCACCGTACCAGAAACTTCCATGGAACGTGTAGTCTTATGGGGGGTCTCGCAAGCCAAGAGATTTTAAAAATCGCTACTGCTCAATACACTCCATTGGACAATCTCATTATTGTTGATGGTATAAACACAGTGAGCGAAAAATGGAAACCTTGAGTCTTATAGATCATTAAACATCCCCTGCATCCCGCTAGAAGTCTTTTTCTTCTTGTTTTGTCTCACTAAATCTTTCCAGTCAACCTCGATATCTTCCTCGTCAGATGGATCCTCTAATAACTGCTGTTCAATCGCCTCACGTTTCCGCGTCATACGCTCTCTTCTTTCTGCTTTCTCCTCCTTCGACTCAAGCTTAGAGGACCATGACAGATTTTGCTTGGATAAAAGTTTCCGCTTTTTCGAGTTTTCTATCATCTTTTCTTTCTCTTCTTGTAGATTTTCTAGTCTAGACTTCTCTTTGGCTGCATCAGCGTACGCGTACATGTCCATGTCAATGGGTGGTTCTATAAGCCATCCGTTGACTGGCATAATGTCTTGCGAGATGTACCGAGTTTCAGGCATTTTAGGAAGCCTTAGCAAACCATACATCTTTGCCAATCCTAGATAGTCTAACGATTGAAGTCTGAAGATGGATTTAGCTAGGTGTTTCAGATAACTTCTCACAAAAGCAACGTAAGCCTTGACCGCTGTTTCATGATGAGCTCTATCAGAGAGCATATAACGCTTTACTTCTTCGTAGAACTTTTCGTGAAAAGCTGTATCGTGCTCCACTTCGATTTCATCCATGAGCACGCCTTTGACCTCCATGAAATCAATATAATTAATTTCTTTACAACCATCGTTGAGGAAGAGAACGGAGTTTCCGGACTTATTCGCTCTCCCTGTCCTACCTGCTCTATGCAAGAAGACATCGGGGTCGTTAGGTGGGTCAATCTGGATCACGAGGTCTACATCAGGAATGTCAATTCCACGAGCAGCCACATCAGTGGTCAACAAAACATGCTTTTGAAAACCACATCCACCATCGGTAAATGTCTTTAATGTTCGAAGACGTGACATGGTAGAAAGCTGACCAAACAATGAGTAAAATTTGATTCCACTGTTTGCATTCTTGTCAACCAGCTGAAGCAATTGCAACAACAGGTGGAAATGTCTGACAGAGATACAAGTTGGAAGGTAAACCATAGCCTTCTTAAAGCTGTATGCTTGAACAAGTTTTATGAATGTGGTGAGTTTTTGATCGGGCTTTACTACCAAGTATTTCATCGCGAGAGCAGATGGGGCAGCTGAAAGTGACAGCTTCGATTGGACAGCCACTCTCACAGGATTCAACATACCCGTTTTAAAAATCCTATCACCCAGGGCTGATAATGTAGCCGAAAAAAGGCCTGTTCTTCGTTGTTTTGGGAGTTGTCTGAGTATAGCAACGACATCCTTTTCGAAGGACAAATCAAGAAGACGATCTGCCTCATCAAGGACAACGACTTCAACATTAGAAGTTGAGACCTTGTTATTGAATAAAAATTCTAACAATCTCCCAGGTGTGCCAATGATGATGTGAGGTTTCTCCTTAACAAAAATTTCTACATCTTCTCTGACATTATTAAGAGAGCCAACAACGACTTGAGTTCTGATAGGCTGAAATGTCTCAGGAAGGAAAGACAAAATGTTGTTGAAGACATCCTGAATTTGAAAGGCCAACTCTCGTGTCGGTATTATTACTACCCCACATATTGTGCTCTTTTTCAAGGAAATAGGCTCAAATTCTTCATTGGGCAAGCCATATAGAATCCGAGAAACGTGGTGTAAAACCGGAAGGGCAAAGGCCAAAGTCTTTCCCGATCCCGTTACTGACTGAACGACAACATCCTTATTTCCACTGAAAAGAGGTATCGTAGAAGCCTGAACAGGTGTCATAAGCGGGAAGCCTAAGCTAGGTATCGCATCTCTCAACCAGGGATGCAAATTATTGATTGCCTTTTCCCATTCGAGTGACATTATGGGCGCCAATATTTAAATTTATCGGTTCGTGAAGATTAAAAGGATGTACGTTTTTTGCGATGCGCATCGCGGTGTCAATTCGTGATTGATCTTTAATGTTGAGGCCCTTACGAAAAATGGCACAAACCTCAAATCATGCAACCTTGGCTGCCAACAAAAACTACGAAAAATGGTCGAAGGCTGAGCTTATCAACAGAATAAAGGCTCTTGAAAATAAGGAGGTCGAAGCTCCGGAGACAGATACGGCTTTGGAGAAGGCGAAGCTGAAACAATTCGACTTCACGAGATTCAACACAAGGTTCATAGCGTTAAGATTTGCATATATGGGCTGGAACTATAATGGGCTTAACTTTCAGTACGATCCGACCCCGTTGCCAACGGTGGAGGAGGTTGTTCTTGAGGCGATGAAAAAATCCAAACTCGTGACAGATGCTGACCCTGCTGCTTGCAATTTCAGCAGGTGTGGACGTACTGATAAAGGAGTAAGTGCCTTGAATCAGGTAATATCATTGCGGGTTAGATCTAATTTGACAGATGATGAGCAAGCTGAGCGATCGAATGACGTGAAGGAACTTCCCTATGTGTCCATCCTCAATGCACTTCTTCCCTTAGATATACGCATTACAGCGGTTTGTCTTAGGCCGCCAAAAGGGTTCGACGCGAGATTCAGTTGTATCTACAGGCATTACAAGTACGTCTTCAGTGGAAGTGGCCTTGACATTACGGCAATGAACGAGGCCGCCAGCTACTTCGAAGGAGAGCACGATTTTCGTAACTTTTGCAAAATTGACGGCTCCAAGCAGATTGAAAATCATAAGCGTGTCATTCATTCCGCAAAAATCTTACCATTGAAGGATAATTTCTATGTTTTTGATCTTCGAGGTTCAGCATTCTTATGGCATCAAGTTCGTTGTATGACAGCAATACTCTTTCTCGCGGGACAAGGTCTTGAAAAACCTTCCATAGTGAAGGATTTGATGGACATTAAAAAGTTCCCAAGTCGTCCTCTTTATGACATGACCCATGATGTCCCCCTAGTTTTGTATGATTGCGTCTTCCCTCAGATGGAATGGCTATCGCAAAACTCAGACCTTGGTGCTCAACAACAAATGAAGTTCAGGAAGGAATCTCAGAAACTTAACGGTTTTATTATGGATCAGCAGATAAAGGCCCAGATCGTTTCAATGATGGGCGACGTCTTCACGCATGGGGAGAAGGGAACAGCGCAAAACACGATAAACCTTGGTGACGGAGTGGGGAGAGCGTTCAAGACATATGTGCCGATTAATGATAGACCATTAGGCGAAACCGTGGAGCAGCAGAATGCAAAATTTCTCGAAAAGAAAAAACGAAGACTTGCCAGTTAGAGTCTCATTTTGAGATCCATGAAGGCTCCCAAAATTGCAAGTCACCTGGGCCTTGTGAGTCTATCCACAAAAACCCATTCATTATCATCTCGTCTATCACAGTTTTCAGACGAACTTTATCCCAACCGTAGTTGTCACGGAGAAGTCTGTATGTAACATATCCTCCCATGAACTCACATAATTCATAAATGCTTTGTTGGTCAGATGAAATACCTTTTTTTCCAGATGATGTGAAATGCCTGATCCATCTCTTCTTATTAATAGTGAGTAGTTCAAAGCCTTCACCTAGGCCGTTGAGTATGGAGAGAGTTTTCAAAATGTCATCATCCAGGATGGCAAGTGGGACACTGGTACTGTCCTCCATTCTCGATCGTAGCTCCTTCATCGAGATAAGGCCCCCGTTGATGTCTCTCGTTTGCTGACAAGTTTCCACTATTCGGATCGCCAAGCCGCAATAGAAATTATCCTTTTTCTTCAGACGCAGCTCCAAAAGTAAAAGCAACTCCAAAGAGTCGATTCCAATCAGCAGGCAGATTTGAGTGAATTTGGCCCGGAATTCAGGGTTAGTTCGAATGCTGTCTCCATGCTCAACCGCAAAGTTCACCACAACAGATTGGAACACAGAAAGCTGAGTAGAAAGCTCATTGGCGTGTTTCTGGTTTAATGATTTTCCTAATTTTAAAAAAGCATCACGATCCGAGCTTAACCGAGACATAAGCGGAGGAACTAGCGAGCGTTATTGCTGTGCAATAAAGAGAAGGGTTTAAGATCTGCAGGATATTAATTCTGCGATCGCTTTCAGGTACCATAGCTGTCCTGCTGCAAATGATGATATTGCAGTATTTTTGTCACTCAAAACTAGAATTTTTGTGATGTTAGTGGGTGGAAGCCTCAATCATTGCTTCAGAGTCGAACATGCACAGTAAGGGTCAATGCCTCATAACCATTTTGTCTGTCTTGTGATAGAGTCTTGTAATTACCGTTGAGTGACTTTCTGTCGCATAATGCTAGCTCGAATAGGGCTGGGGGAAGTGTGGCATCTCAAGGTTTAAAAGGAAATTGCTTTTACGTTATCAAAAGCAGCGCGTTTGCTCCGTGTTCTTTCCATCAAATCAACGGCAGTAATCGACCTCGGAAGAGACCAGTTCTCCCCGCACATGTCTTTGGGCGTTGAACTCGCACGGAACAAAAAATACTGCATGAGATCTAGGTATTTAGACACCCACCTCGCTGCAAATTTCAAACCAAGGGCATGAATAATAATTTGAAAGTCGAAACTTCGGTGGTGCCGCCACGCGAGATAAAGGTGAAAATCCCTGGTGGTGTTGCTGGAACGCTTGCCATTCCCCATGCAGCTGATATTGACGGAGATGAACGGTATGAATACGCCTCTCCTTCAAAGAGAGTGGCCTTGCTTTTGCACGGTCAAGGTGGTCACCGCGACTACTGCTATCAAAAGACAGTAGCTCACAGGTTAGCAGCTGAATTGGGGATTTACTCATTCAGAATAGACTTCAGAGGCTGCGGAGACTCCGACGACTACGATGACGAGACCCTAGGCAGAACACTCGCATCAGACGTCACCGATATTCAAAGCTCCGTCGCGTACCTCATTGATGGCTCCAAGAATGAGTTGGGCATAAGCTTCGAAATTGCAGCCCTTATTGCACACTCCCGTGGTAGTGTTGCGATGTTTTTGTGGGCTATGGAACAGGACAAGCTTTACAACTCAGACCCTGCCAAAGCCATCATCGTGCCAAACCTTATTAATATGTCTGCCAGATTCGAATCTAAAACGGTTTTTGACAGGTACCCCGCGGAATCCTCGTGGGAATACCTATTGCAAACGGGCCTTCGTCACGGCAAGTGGGAGAAGTACAAAATTCCAAAAAATGAAATTGAGGAGCTCTCCTTACCGGATTTAACCAAACTAAGGGATCTCTCTACAAAGTGGTCGGTTTTGAGTGTGTACGGAATGGAAGATGATATCATTCCCAAGGTTGACAGCGCTCATTATGCCAATCACCTCAACCGTGGCTACTACTCACACGAGCTCCAATTGATTCCTGGTGCGGACCATAATTTCTATGGCGTCGAACCTCTCGAGGACGATGACGACGCGGAGATAATCAATCCTTGGAATCTCCCTCTCAATAAGAACAAACTAGTCAACTACAATTACTTGGCTGGGGCATACATCTTGAGGTTTCTTCTGCCAGAGGAGGAACTGATTAGATTTTTACATTTCAGTAAATTCATGAGCAATACCTCCAGATGGAAAGCTGTTGATGGTGTTACCAACTTTAGAGACATTGGTGGTTGGAGAGTCACAAACCCTCGCTACTCAACATCAAACGGAACTGGGCCAATCATTCTTCGGTCAAATTACATATTCAGATGTGCAAACACGAATATGATCACGCCAAAAGGCAAGTCCGATCTTAGTAACTTGAACATTAGAGCTATTTTTGATCTCCGCTCGAATCAGGAGTGCGCCAAGGATGGTTTCCCTGAAGGCTTGGACAAGATAAATATTGAGCGTATTTTCAACCCAGTCTTTGCCAATGAAGACGCTTCACCTCAAGCATTAGCTCTCAAGACCGCGAACTTGCTCACTCATTGGGACACTTACGTCAATTTATACGACAATATGCTTGAGGAGGGCCATGCCTCGTTCAAAAGAATGTTTGAGCACATACGCGACAATCCAAAGGAACCCTTTTTGTTCCATTGTACAGCTGGGAAGGACAGAACCGGAGTCTTTGGTATGCTTGTTTTGAGGTTCGTGGGTGTTGATAAGCATACCATTGCAAGAGAGTATGATTTAACTACCCACGGGTTAAAGCCCGATCATCCAAAGATCGCCAAGGCTTTTGAAGCAGGAATGGAGAGGTTCAAAGCTAAGATTGATATCGGTGATCTTGAGCAAATGGTCGCCCGTGGCCGCAAGGGCTGGACTCTTGAAAAAGATGGATTGCAAAATCTCTTGAGCTCGCGCTATGAGGCAATGCTTGCAACAATAGAATTGCTTGATGAAAAGTACGGGGGCGTCGTCCAGTACATGCAAGAATACCTCAAATTCACAGAATCTGATTTGCAAAAAATCTACCACAATTTAGTGACAAGGCAGGATGAATCACTTCACAAGATTGGGGTTGAGTCCAAATTCTGATCAATTATCTTGGTCCCTAAAAGCAACCGTCAGTTCACATGATCGGTAATGGCCGCTGGTCGAAAGTAACTTTTTTATAAACGACATCAATGAGTTTTATTTTATTCGAAGATTCAGTATCCGTGTTCGGCACTCTCAAAACACCAACTGGCTTCGGAAGATCATCGATTTTCCCTAATAGACGCTGAGACTCTCCAATAAATAATGTGACTCTTCGCAGACCATCGTTCTCGAACAAAATTTTGCCAAATTTGATAGCATGGTGTATTTTATCGACGAGGGCAACGTCGTGTTTACCACTCTCCAAATCATGTTCCATCGGTAGATTGAGCTCACCTTGTATATCAAGTAGAAGAAGCCCCTCCGAAGAAGAAACAACACATGATGTGAGTTCTTCCGAAGCTGGTTTATCGTTAGCTAAGAGAGCATTGCGACCGGCTTCGTAATCTATAATTGTAGCTGGCATGGGTAAAGTACTTAATTGATTCCATATTGAACGCGATTTCGAGTTTCACTTTCTGCAGGCGCGACTGTGGAAAGCTTCAGTATCTCTTGAATTGAGGCCGTGAGTCCGGAATAGGTATGAAAAACTTTGATGAGTTGATACCTGTTACACTACCCTGACAATTAGAGGGATTTTAAGGCTTTCCTGGTTTAACAACCATCTTAACCGTCGAATAATGATGAAGTTGAAGTTTACACCATAAAATATAGACTAGTAGGCAATTTTGCAGGATACCGCCAGGAAAAGTATTGGCGCTCCATCTGCGATAAAAGCTGATTTTAAAAGTTTGCAAAGTCTGGAGGGATCTTAGTTTAGTCATCCAGCAATGACAAGAGCTCACTGTACTCAGAACTCATGCTTCGCTGTCTGTCAAACGGAATGATGCACTTTTTAAGTCTTTAGAAGTATAGAAAGGAAAAGATTACATTGAAACGGTTTAATAAATCATGGGAGGGTTGCTTTCATGCCTGAACTGCTTCTTATGAAAAACGCCAACAGATGGTGACTTTTAAGACAAGTCAAAGGGCCTGATCGTGCGGCTTAAGAAAATGCATGGTCTTGCAGCATAGAGTAACTCTGTGGTAGTAAAGGAAGAGGAGCCACCCCCTAAAATTTTGACTTCCTGGCTTTCTGTTTTGGGCTAGACTTTGACCACTGCTCTTCATATTTTTCTGGTCGAAGGCGAAATCTAAACATCCGGCACGTTTCCTCTATATAGTATCGGTGGTTGTGCATATGGAGCTATAAAGTTACCCCTTTTGGTTAAATGACCTTATGCCGCACGAATTGATGAAAGGCGTTTCTCAATTTGGTAGTCTTTCATGCATAAGACTCGAATAGGCAACTTTCAAAGACAGGGTGAACAAAGAGGTAATGCCTTTTAAATACCTTTTCCGATCAGCTGAAAGACAAAGCTCCCCACTGCCTTTTTCAATTTTGACCATCTGAATTGTTCAGTGGTAGATCAACACAATTACCCCGCATATCTACTACAATGGTTGTTCAATCAACTACGAATTACAATTACACGGAAGCCACTGCTGGGTTGATGGACTTCTTGCTGTATCTCAACAATCATCCAGCCAAAGGTACTGGTATTGAACAGCTTGCTGCCCAGGGCCACAATCTTCTTGGGAAACGACTTCCCATGCAGATCATCAGTTACCAAGTGGGATACCAAATCAACTTGATCGGAAGTTACCCAACCGATACAGATATCGTTCCCAGTGCAATCTTCGTAGCTGCATTTGGAATTTTAATGTTTTTGCATTTGATCATTTTCATCATTAATTGCACAAGGTCTCATTTCTTCCCAGTCTCTTTGGGCTGGGTATTCTACTGTATTCTTCGATGCCTTGGTTTTGGATTGAGAATCCCCTTTGGTAGGGATATCACCCGTGTGCCTACAGGAATTGCCAGTGAAGTGCTTTTGATTCTTCCATCTATCGTGTTGGTTTCATTCAATTTGATATTGGCACAGCGTATTTTCACCTGGCGACACCCTGTTGGTGGTTCCAGAAAATTGTTTTGGGGATTTATGATAACATTGTACATTGTTGTGCTCGGAGTTATTGGCATGACAATCGCATGTGCGGCCATTCCCTACATTCATTTCCTTTCCAGAAGCGTTTATGATTCGTACTTGAAAGTTGTGCAAGCTTCAGCTGTATTGATTTTGGTTTATTCGCTTACCGCTCTTTCTTTGATTGGTCTTGCATACTTTTTTAAGCCAACGAGAAAGGACGAGAACTTATACACTTACCAACCATGGTGGATTGAGTCATTCAGTCCATTTTACTTTGTCAAGAAGGGCGCAGTCCACGAAGCAGAAGAAACATTCATGAAGCGTAATCACAATCATAGACATGCAATTCGTGTCATTGCGGCAACACACCATCATTATAACATGGTAGAGGGTCTCACTAACCAAAGAGGTGATTTGAGTCATAACTGGTCTTTGGGATTGATTGCCATTACCACTCTTTTTATTTTTGTTGGTTCTTTGTGTCGACTCATTGTATGCTTCCAAAACAGATACACTCGTGATCAGAGCGTACTTTGCAAGCCTGTTGCGATGTACATTTTATGGGGCTTGATGGAGGTGATCATCAATGTACTCTACATTCTTGGTAGAGTTGATTTACGTTTCTATCGTCCAGATATCTTACCTGCTAAGGTTCGTGCTATCATCACAGCTCAGCAGTCTATCGAACAGAGTGATGCCAGCAGCGAGTTCGAGAGGTATTCATCTGAGGAAGAAGAAACTGATTCTGCATCTAGTGAAGGATTCGACTTGACGCCAGGAACAAAGAAGGAAGGTTTCGTTAAAGACGCGAAAGAGCTTGAGTCTGATGACGACGAAGATTTCCATTTCTAGACAAATGGTGCACATCCAAAGATACCAAAAATTTGATGATACCACAAGAAACCAACTTCTTATAGATAATTCGGGCTGGCCTCACCCTTCTTGTGTGATTCTGGCTTTTTTTTTTTTTTTAATATAATATCACCATTGTCTGACTATTGATTTATGGATTATAGGCTCTGTGTTCTGTTCGCCGCAGCGATGTATCTTTCCCAAATCGAGTATTTGTTTCATGCAGAATTTATGTACAATTCTGCTACAATACAGGGAACAAAGCCTGATACGAGCTCGCCTGGACGCATTCCCCACAAATGGCCCGATATGGCTATCGGCAAAGAAGGATATTATTTTGTACCGACCTCAATGGGAGGGGACTGGGCTGAGGAGTAAGAGAGAATTATATATTACACGGGCTTTCACAACTTCAATTCTTCTGTCATTTTTCATTAGCCAGTGCTTCTTCGGTGCTTGAACCTTCAGGAGCTTTCGATAACAATTACAGCCACGCAGCTGAGTGTACACGAAGCATATCATTTGGGCCCAACCATAATCCAATAAAAGCGTTTTCATCATGGAGTACGACAACTCTCCCACTGGTGGGCTAATGAAGTTCCTCACAGTCTGTGTTAACGGAGGTGCACCAGGAACTGGTATTTCCAAAATTATCGATATTGGCAGAAACATCATGGGCCATGACTTACCTGATGTGTTAGTTGATTACAACGTGGGGGTTCAAAATGTGTTGATGGGTGGTTATCCCACCCGATGGGATATAGCGCCAGCCTCTGTATTCGCAGTTGTGTTTTTTATATTTTTGATCATCCATACGGCAATTTTCCTTATCAATTTTTTTCGGGGACATTATTTTTGGGTTTCCCTTGGGTTCATAGCTTACTGCCTCATGAAAGTACCAGCTTTTGCCATGAGGGCGTATTGGGGGACCGATATAACATTGATCAACATTGGTTTAGCGGGCTCCGTCCTTCAAATTGTTCCCGCATATTTGATCGTTTCATTAAACTTGATTTTGACGCAAAGATTGTTTACATGGCGTCATCCTGTGGGTGGTTCCAGATGGCTTTTCTGGAATATTATGATTCTGATGTACATCTTTGTGTTCATTTTCATCGCCATTATTGTCACTGCGTCTTTGGTGCCATACTTACATTTTCTTAGCTACAGGTCTTACGAGCAATGGGCTCAGGTCAATATGGGATGCGGCGTTATTGTTGTTCTTTATGTGATGACTTCGGTATCTTTGCTTGGCTTATCATACCTTTTCCCTCCCACTAAGAAAGATGAAAATCTTTACACCTACCAGCCATGGTGGATCAAATCCTTCAGCCCATTTTACTTCGTTGAGAAAGGTGCCGCTCAAAGGGCAGAATTGACATTCATGAGACGTAACCATAACCACAGACATGCTATAAGAGTGATTGCCGCCACACATCACCACTTCAATATGGTTGAGGGTTTGACGAACGAAAGAGGAAGTTTAACACACAACATCTCTATGCTCATCATCACGGCCACTACTGCTTTGATCTTAGTTGGTGCGATCTTGAGATGCGTTGTTTTGTTTCAGTTCAAATGGAAAAGATATGAGTCGACGGTTGCTGAGCCGCTCTTGGGTTACATTACCTGGGGTGTGTTCGAATCCCTTGTCAACATAATATATATTGTTGGCAGAGTCGACTTGAGATTTTACAGACCTGATATCTTACCACCTCAGGTCAGAGCTATCATCACTGCCGAACAGAGTTTCTATCCCTCTGAGTCAGAGGATGAAGAGGATATCTACACACGGTCCAGTCACGAGTCAGACGTTTCTGCCGCATCCAAGGTCTATTCCTCGGACCTGCCCTTGTCTTATGACAAGGTTGAGCCTCCATACCCTACTGATGATGTCGAGGACCTCGATGATGATAGAAAAACGACAGATAGCTCATCATTCCGGTTCCCACTGGAAAAGCAGGATGAGAAGAAAGATACAAAGCAGCGAGACGATGACGATGACTCTGTCTTTCACTTCTAAATACCCATTTTACAGCAAATTGCTCTTTATTAATATATACTCGATTTCTTCTTTGTTTGTCGTGCCTTCAACGCTTTAACCTAACTGAGACTAATTGTTCACATGAAGAGCTCAACAGTTGCCTAATGAGGAAGGTGCAGACTGTTATACTGACCAAAGGGTCCACCGCATATTTTTCGAAGTTTGCCGTACTCAACTTTCAAGTAACAAACAGAAATTACCCCTGACTACCCATTTTTAAACCAGCACAATCCCCCTCGCTGATAACTCAGGATATTAGCTAGTCTTTCGTAAAAAAGTGTGATTTATCCTATTCTCTAGCCGCATATGATTTAGTCCATCACCTCGGCCATTAGACAGGCACGTTGTTTCGCAGTATTGTTAATCTTCTCGGCTTGGGTTGAACAAAGAAATCGCAGCTATGTGAGTCGTTATTTCCGTTAAGTAGCATTCATTGAACAGTAAGTCCGTTTCGTCCGACTAAGGCTATATAAATTGTAAGTTTCGCCTCTGCCCCCCTCTTTTGTGTCAAGCTAATCTAGATTCTTTCAAGATGGATCCTCGAGGCTTTGCGACGGACCCTTCCGACTTCTCAAAGAACACAATGGTTGAGGGAACTTTTAGGGTTTTCAGATACTTCCTAAATCATCCTGCCAGTGGTACAGGTATTGTCGAGCTTATTTCATATACTAGAAACCTTATAGGGCATGACATGTCCCCTCAGCTAGTTAAATTTGCTTTTGCAGCACAAAATAATTTATTTGGAGGCTATCCGGAAGAAAGAGACATTGTTCCTAGTGCTATAATGGTTGCATTCTTCAGCGTGTTGGCACTCGCTCATGCTATAATATTTGGTGTGAATTATTCCAGAGGTCACTATTTTTGGATCTCACCAATATGGTCCTTCAACTGTATCCTTCGAGTACTTGGTTTTGCTCTTCGTATTGTGTGGGTAAAAGATCGTCCAGCAGTACCGTCTGCGTTAACAAGTGAGCTTTTCCTTATCTTGCCATCAATCATCTTGGTGACATTCAATTTGATTTTGGCTCAAAGGATTTTTACTTGGAGACATCCAGTTGGTGGCTCGAGAAAACTTTTCTGGGGTTGTATGCTCACACTATACGGAGTTGTTTTGATCGTGATTGGTATTACAATTCCAGCCGCCTTCATTCAGTTCCTTCACTTCTTGAGCGAACGGGCGTATGAACAATGGAAGCAAGTCAACATGGCTTCTTCAATACTTATCATCCTTTATTCGCTCACTTCCATTGCCTTGCTCGGCCTTGCCTATTTCTTTCAGCCCACAAGAAAGGACGAAAAATTATACACTTATCAGCCATGGTGGATTGAGTCGTTTAGTCCTTTGTATTTCGTCAAAAAGAACGCCGCCAAGGAAGCTGAAGAGACGTTTATGAAGCGAAACTCTAACCATAGGCACGCAATTCGTGTCATCGCTGCTACTCATCACCATTACAACATGGTTGAAGGTCTCACTAACCAAAGAGGTGAGCTCAAGCACAACGTCTCTTTGGTGATTGTTTCTGTCTGTACGATACTCATTTTTATTGGGGCTGTTCTCAGAAGCATCACTGTCTTTCAAAACCGCACCAATTACAATAGTAGTTGGGTTTGTGACTATAGATTATTGGTTGTTGTTTATGGCGGTTTCGAAGCATTTATCCACCTTCTCTACCTCATTGGTAGAGTTGATCTCCGGTTTTATCGCCCAGATGTGCTCCCTGCCAAGGTTAGAGCAATTGTGACAGCTGAGCAGAGTTACTTTGCAACGCCCGTTGCGAGTGATTCAGAAGAAGAAAGTGACGATGTTTACACTGATAGTTCCGAGGAATCTTCTCGTAGTGCTGAAGATTTAGGGGAATTTGTTGACACAGTGACCCCATCTGAAACAGAGAAGAAAAATTTGAACAAGAAAGTTGACAGTCATGAAAACTTTGAATTTTTCGACAGTGATACATCCAGCACAGCCTCGGACTTTCACTTTTAATCTTAATGTGCACATGTGCAATAATATCCATTGGTACATGAATCCTCAAGTCTCTGCGTATGTGCTGAATCACACAGAAATACCCATAAGCATCAGTAGTACTCTGTTCTCTTGAAATGAATTCATAAGTGAAAAGAAAAAAAAAGCTATTTCCATAATGAAAGGAAAAGACTAGTTCAAACCCACGCCGGGACTCGAACCCGGAATCTTTTGATTAGAAGTCAAATGCGCTAACCATTACGCCACGCAGGCAATGTTAATTCTCAAAAGTTCAGCTCTAATATGTCAAATTCAAATTACTGTCTTATATGCACACCTAATTTTATAACCCGCGGGGTACTGGGTATCTACAAGTTATTATCCTTCGACAACGAAAAAAAAAACTTGACAACCTCCTAAGACGTTGGTTTCATGGGGGGAAGTAAGTAACGAGAGAAGAAAGCCAGAAGTTTATCAAAAGCTACTGTTTTCCCATTCTAATGAGATCCACAGTAGTTTTGGCGGCAGCCCTCGCTGCAACTGCCAATGCCTCTTTGTTTGGCTCTATGAGCGATTTATTCAACTGGGACCAGGAGGTAATTGAAATCAGCAAGCCTGACTCATTTGAATTGGACTTTTCTGAAGAAATAAGCCAATTGGGCGATGAGAAGGACCAGATTTTGCAAGCGTGGAGAGAATTAAGCGCTGACTTTGGTCCTAGGGTTATGAAAGAGGCCACCGAGGCTTACAGAGCCTCCAAGAAGGTCAAGCAGAGCAGCCTGAACAACCAGGTGAACAACCAGGTGAACAACAATATGAAGCAATTGGGCGGCGATTTTGAGATCCAGAGCGACGAAAAGTACCCTGGCTACCAATTGAGAGCGAAAAAGACAACTCCAGAGATTTTGGGCTTGGACACCGTGAAACAGTACACCGGATACTTGGACGTGGAGGAGCTCAAGAAGCACTTCTTCTACTGGTTCTTCGAGTCGAGAAATGACCCCAAAAATGACCCTGTGATTTTGTGGTTGAACGGTGGACCAGGCTGTTCTTCCGCCACTGGTTTGTTTTTCGAGTTGGGCCCCTCTTCTGTCAATGCCACTTTGCAACCTTCGTATAACCCATATTCATGGAACAACAACGCCTCTGTGATCTTCTTGGACCAGCCTGTCGGCGTGGGCTACTCCTACACTGAAGGTGAAGACATCACTTCTACTGCAGCTGCCGCAAAAGACGTCTTCATCTTTTTGGAGCTCTTTTTCCAAAAGTTCCCTCAGTTCATAAAGAACAAGTTCCATATTGCCGGTGAGTCCTACGCTGGCCACTACATCCCTCTGTTTGCCTCCGAGATCATCAACAATGCAGACCGCTCGTTCGAATTGGCCTCGGTGTTGATCGGTAACGGTATTACTGACCCTTTGATCCAGTTTAAGTACTTCAGACCCATGATGTGCGGTGAGGGCGGTTACAAGCCTGTTTTGACTACTGATCAGTGTGAGCAGATGGATAAGGACTACCGCTCCTGTGCTCTTTTGATCAAGTCATGCTACACTTTCCAAAACGCTTTTACCTGTGTTCCTGCTAACTTGTATTGTGGGCAGAAGCTTTTTGGCCCTTACCAAGAGACCGGCTTGAACCCATACGATATTCGTAAAGACTGCCCCGATGGTGGAAACTGCTATGTTGAGCAGGAATACATTGATGAGTACTTGAACCTCGAGTTCGTCAAGGAAACCGTGGGGGCTGAAACTGACACCTTCACAGGCTGTGACGACATTGTGTTCAGAAACTTTGTTCTCAACGGTGACGGGATGAAACCTTTCCAGCATTACGTGGCCGAGTTGTTGGAGAACGATATTCCTGTTTTGTTGTACGAGGGAGACAAGGACGTCATTTGCAACTGGTTGGGCAATCACGCTTGGTCGGACGCCTTGGAGTACTCGAAGCACGATTTGTTTGAGGCCCAACCCTTGCGTCCATGGCACACTAAGGACGGTGTCTTGGCTGGTGAAGTCAAGAATTACGACAAGTTCACCTTTGTTCGTGTTTACGATGCCGGCCACATGGTGCCTTACGACCAGCCTGAGAACTCCTTGGACTTGGTCAACAGGTGGATCCTGGGCGACTATACTTTCGCCAAGTAGTTGTAAATGTCCAATATATGATTGTTGTTTTCCGAAAAAAAAAAAAAAAACTAAAAAGAAATGAAGCAGGATCTACACAATCTTCTTCGTTTATGTCATATTAATAAATACAGTCATATTAAATCATTTTGTTGATAATTGTTGGGAATTTAAGACATGACTTCGGCGGTAGCATAAACTATGGTACATTGCCATTTTTCAGCTATTCTGTTCTATGGTACCACCGAGTCTGCTTCACGACAAGATGAGCTTTGCTTAATTCTTGGAGCATTTGCAGCCAGACTCAGAAGAGCAGGTGCAAGAAGCGCAAGAGCAGGTGGAGCAGGGGCAAGTAGTAGTTGGAGCCATTATGAGAATTATTGATGATGTAGACGAAATGAAATGGGGAAAGTTCCCTCTTTATATATTTCTCTTTGCGTTCTTTTTGCGGAGCGGCTGCGTTCTTTTTGCGACCAACCTGCGCATAAGTGCTCATCAAGGGAAAATGAGTGCATTGTGCGAGCTTCATATTGCATATAGGAGCCTTCAGTCACTCGTTGAGACAATTGTGCCATACAGGTCTCGGATTGGCTGCAAAATAGAAAATCGAACTCAATCGAAAGATTCAATTTGGGAAGGTACAGCAAGAGGGTGCATGAAGGAACTATCGAAGTACTTGCCTCTTAGGTCGTGTACATCACCGAGACACACAAGCTCGCGAGGTCTGAATCGAGCTTGTACCAGGAAAGGAAGGAATACTTTGACTGAATTTGTCAAGCTGACTTTTGGTATATAAATGCTTGTAGTGACGTAGTTGCAATCCCAATGAATATGATTAACTTTGCCTTCTTTTTGATGACAGTGTTAGCACTTCCAGCAGCCACCCAAAAGCCATACTCCAACTACACGGTTCATGTTTCCAGCGAAGAGCCTAGTGGGGTACTGGGCTTCATTTTTATTGAGCCCGTGGAGCCTGAAATTCGTCAATCAAACAGCCTGGTGTTTCATGCCACAGTATTGAGTCCGACTCGAAAAAGCACGCTCGAAGTGAAACACTGGCGAATTGCGAATTGTGATGACTTCAACTCCAGGCAGATGGAGGTGGTTCTCAAGTACTACCCATATGTTGAAGTGGCTTGCGAGGAGCAGAAGAGCATCTTGTACCCAGTAATTCTTGACGAGACACCTACAGGGCCTCGTGAGCAGGCGAAGCCTAGCAGGTTTCTGGTTATGCCCCAAACCTACCGGTTCAAGGAGCTCAAGATCGAACCTGAAACCAAGGAAACTTCTTTGAAAATACCTTTGGCAAATTGTATTGCCTTTAGTCACGAGGAGGGCCCTGCTAGCACAGAAGTTCGTCTCACAATCGCAGCAGGGCCCAGTATCAGTCCAGGTATGTCTGGAGGAATTCCAGTACCGTACTTTGGAATTAGCTCTGGACTCGGTTTAGGACTCGGTGTTACGGCATCAATCTACGTGAACCACGCCTGCAACAGGAAAACAGCTGCAGTCAGGCCTTTCATTTCCTTGACAACAATAAAGCTGAGACTGAGCACAAGAGTATGGAAGGTGAGTCCGTACAGATACAACTTCATCAAGAGGCTGGAATGGGAAGAGGACGAATTGATCTTGTTTAGTCAAAGAGCTCCGGTTTTGTCTTGTGTGAGCGAGCTTTACGAACCTGGTGTTTGTGGATGGCCAAGTGAACCTTTGAATGGTCAGAATTTGCAACTTATCAATGGAGCATAGGAAGGTGCATGCGAGGAAGTCAGACACTCCTGCCAAATATATAATTTCCAAAGAATAAAAAAATCATTCAAATTGTTCCCTCACGAATTTTGAAACAAGTTCTTCTAAAATAAAAGTGGCAAAAAAACAGCCGACTGAACACGGTAAGATCATCGAAGTTGGTCCCTAGAAGCACATGGAACCCATGCGCGCCTAGTATAAGTCGGTCGAAAAAAGCACCAATACATATTCTCTCCACACACTTACCATGGATTTTGAATTAGAACCGACCTTGGAGTCCATCGTGCACCAGGATACTTTAAAGTGGGTCTTTGTTGGAGGCAAAGGTGGCGTGGGTAAAACCACCACGTCATCGTCTATCGCCGTCCAGTTGGCTTTGGCATACCCCGAGGAACAATTTTTGCTTATTTCGACGGATCCCGCCCATAATTTATCGGATGCTTTTTGCCAAAAGTTTGGAAAAGACGCCAGAAAAGTGGAGGGTTTGTTCAATCTTTCTTGTATGGAGATCGACCCCGAAGCCGCCATGAGCGACTTGCAGAATCAGGCTCAACAGTACAATAACGACCCCAACGACCCGTTGAAGAGCATGATGAAGGATATGACGGGATCCATCCCAGGTATCGATGAAGCCTTGTCGTTCATGGAGGTGTTGAAACACATCAAAAATCAGAAGGTTGCATCAGATAAGGAAAACAGCGACACAATCTCCTACAAGACCATCATCTTCGACACAGCACCCACAGGCCATACGTTGAGATTTTTGCAGCTCCCTGCTACTCTCGAAAAGTTGTTGTCGAAGTTCAAGGACTTGTCGGGCAAATTGGGCCCTATGTTGAGCATGATTGGTGGTGGAGCTGGTCAGCAACAGGACATTTTCGAGAAGTTGAATGAGGTGCAGAGAAACGTCAGTGAAGTCAATGAGCAGTTTACCGACCCTGACTTGACCACTTTCGTCTGTGTGTGTATTTCGGAGTTCTTGTCGCTCTACGAAACTGAACGTATGATCCAAGAGTTGATGAGCTACAACATGGACGTCAACTCGATTGTGGTGAACCAGTTGCTTTTTGCTGAAAAGGATGATTGCAGAAGATGCCAATCCCGTTGGAAAATGCAGAAGAAGTACTTGGACCAGATGGGAGAGTTGTATGAGGATTATCACTTGGTAAAGATGCCTTTGCTTGGTACCGAGATTCGAGGCGTGGAGAACTTGAAGAAGTTCTCAAAGTTTTTGTTGAAGCCTTACGACCCCAAGGTAGACAGTGGCCTTGTTTTTGAACTAGAAGAAACTAAATAGAGAAGGGAAACTGGTGAATGGCACCGTTGTTGTAAATTGAAGTCACGTG
This sequence comes from Candidozyma heveicola, assembly GCA_003708405.2. NCBI lineage: Eukaryota > Fungi > Ascomycota > Pichiomycetes > Serinales > Metschnikowiaceae > Candidozyma > Candidozyma heveicola. The sequence goes on from PPOB02000006.1 coordinate 603,708, forward strand.
TCGCCAATTTTGTAGAAGCGTGGAATCGAAAGCGATCTCCCCCAACTTTATCCTAACCATGGCTAGAGGGAACCAACGAGATTTGGCGAGGGCAAAGAACCAGAAGAAGCAACAAGAGTTGGCCAAGAGTCAGAAGAGGGAAGGCGATCCCAAAAAGCGGATGGAGAATGACGCAGACAAGATGAGAAGGAAACAGGCAGAGGGTACGTACGAATAGAACAGGGGTTCGTTGAAAACAATACTAATTCTATTAGCTGATGCCAGAAAGGCTGCTGCCGAATTGGAGAAAAGAAAGAAGTAGTGTCTCTCGGGTGGGTTCATCGTGCTCCCACCATCATCGTCCCGGATGTTTTGCAGTAATACAATTATCCTCAGTAGACTATGTAGCGCCACTTCCCAATGTGGCAGTCTTTTTCTGTTTGCGAGAGGACAATGTGTACCGAGTCTCGGCCCGGTTGGTTTCTATAATGATCAGGCCATCCGCACTCAGGGTCCTTTTCAACTACATTCCTCTTAACAGAAACAACCATGTTGATCAAAGAATCCTACCACGATGTCAAGACCTCCGATGGTACCACGATGCGTATTTTCGTGTACCATCCATTCATTCCCAATTACCCCAAGGCTAAGTTTCCCGGTGTAATTGTCTACTCTGAGATCTACCAGGTAACTGGACCTGTTTCCAGATTTGCAAAGGACATTGCTGGTCAGGGTTTCATTGCCGTGGCTCCTTCCATCTACCACAACTTTGAATCTCACGGAGCATTGGCCTACGATACCGAAGGCACTGATAAAGGTAACCTGTACAAGATTGAAAAGGAGTTGGCTCTGTATGATGAAGACAACAGGTTAGCCATTGAGTACTTGCAGCTGCTTCCAAACTTCAATGGAAAGATCGGTGCTACCGGAATGTGCTTGGGAGGGCATTTGGCGTTCAGAGCTGCTTTGGACCCCAGAGTCAGTGCTGCTTTTTGTTTTTTTGCAACCGACATCCACATCCATGCCTTGGGTAAGGGCAAGAACGACGACTCATTGAAGAGATCCAAGGAGATCCAGGGCGAGTTGGTGATGGTATTCGGCGACAAGGACAATCACGTTCCTTTGGAAGGCAGAGACTTGATCAGACTGACTTTGCGTAGGAACCCTACCCAGCTCACTTTCATTGAGATCAACGAAGCCCAGCATGCGTTCATCAGAGACGAAAACTCCAAGGACCGTTACGATGCTGCTGTGACCGGGTTGTGTTTCCAGTGGTTGCTTGAGTTGTTCAACAGAAGGTTGAAGTTGGAGTACGGTGATCACGACGGCAAGGACGTGAAGATCGAGGATGTCTGTTAAAATGTTTAATAAACGGCGTCTGTTCCACTACTTCCTTTTTAAAAAGCCTATATGAATACAAATATGAATTATAGTACTGGCTGTAAACTGAGAACCGTGAAAGATTTCACCATAAGTCAACTATAAGGGTTTCTCACTCCAAATGGTTCTTTTCCGAAGGGCGAAATCGTAAAGATTCTCTATCCTTGGTAAGATAATCCAATACCCGAATAAAAAAAGGCTTTATTTCTCCTACTCGAATCTTCTAGCGATCGCGGCCGTTGATATGAGCGCGGCACTACCACACATTGAAAAAGTTTTCTGAATCTCAATAGTGAACCATCGACTGAACCACTAACTATGAGACCAATCAAGTTGATGGGACACGAGCGTTCTTTGACGCAAGTCAAGTTCAACAGAGAGGGTGATCTTCTTTTTTCCGTGGCCAAGGATTCCTCTGCCTCCATCTGGTACCTGTCCAACGGTGAAAGACTAGGCACCTTGGAAGGTCACCAAGGTACGATCTGGTCGATCGACGTCGACTCCAAGACGTTCTTGTGTGTTACCGGAAGTGCCGATCTTACCATCAGATTGTGGAAAGCTGAGACCGGCGAGTGCGTTTACAAGTGGGAGACCTCTTCTCCAGTGAGAAGAGTTGCCTTTTCTCCAGACAACACTAAGCTTTTGGCCGTCACAGACAAGGTCATGGGCAGCAAAGGTGCCATTTCTATCTACGATATCAACCTGAACGATCTCACGAACCAGCCAGCCGAGCCCTCCCTCGTCATTCCCACCAGAGAGGATGCTACAAAGGTCACCGTTGCTGGGTGGTCTGCTGAGGGTCAGTACATCATTGCTGGTCATGAGGATGGTTTTGTTAGTAAGTACGACGGTAAGACTGGAGAATTCCTCCAAACAGTCAAGGCTCACGGAATCCACAACGAGGAGAAGATCGTCTCCATTACCGATATACAGTTTGCACCAGAGGACAAACTGTACTTCATCACCGCATCCAAGGACAAGAACGCCACATTGATCGACGTGGACACGTTTGAGATTATGAAGGTGTACAAGGCAGATGCGCCTATGAACACCGCTGCCATCACACCTAAGAAGAACTTTGTGATTTTGGGCGGTGGTCAGGAAGCTAGAAATGTCACCACAACCGCCGAGAGTCAGGGTAAGTTCGAGGCTAGATTCTACCATAAGATTTTTACTGAGGAAATTGGCAGAGTCAAGGGTCATTTCGGTCCTTTGAACACAGTCGCTGTTCACCCAGATGGTGTTGGCTACGTCTCTGGAGGAGAAGATGGTTTCATCAGAGTCCACTACTACGATAAACTGTATTTCGACTTCGAGTTCGACGCCGAGAGAACCGAGCGTGTGATGGCTCAGTCTCAGGCCAAGGCTCAGGAGGCATAGTCTCTTTCATTTACGGCATATCATCATCTGTATAGTATACTTTATAGTTCTCATCATAATGTCATGGTTACTCATTGGAACTATCTATATTTTCGTTGTGTGTTGCTACGGTAAAAGTTTAGTCTGGCTTTACCATCTCCATGTTACTCTACATTTTGTTTTGTCTTGCAAAAGCTCATGAATTCGTTATGTAAAATTGCTCGTTCGGTTAATAGTTCCCGCTCTTCAATGATAGTAAGCTGTGAACACACAGGGAGTCGTGGGCGGGCTTGGCGGCTGGGGCCTGGATGTTGGTGTCGATTTGGCCCAATGGCTTGCGGCCTGCTGGCTTGGATGCCACAAATGTAGGGGAGTTGCTGGCGCTGTTGAATGAAGGGGCCAACTTGAATGTCATCACTTGAGTGGACGCAGCTGGAGCAGAACGAGCAAATTCAGGCTGTTTCTTGTTGGTGAGGTTCAAAACCAAGTTGCCGTTCTCCTTTGGCTTCTCATCTTCAGCAGCGAGCATTCTTGAAAGCAATGGCGTCTTTGTGCCCTTCCCTTTCTTCGTCTTCTGAACCAAAGACGACGTGGAATACGATCTGATGGGCGACAGCTGGTCGATGACTTTGTGGACGAACTCTTGCGATTGTGATTTGGTCAAGGCAGGCTTGATCGGAGTGCTCTCAATGATAGGTGTAGGAGCAGATTCAGTGGCCGGAGCCGATGCAAGAGCGGAGGAGTCTGGGGTAGGAGGCAACTCTGTGATCTCCTTGTCTGTGACCTTGAGACGACGAAGCGACTGTCTCTTGTTCTGAAACCAGATCTTCACAGCCTTCTCTGTCATGTTGACGCGCCTGGAGATGTCTGTGCGTCTCATTTTGTTTGGCGTAGAGCCCACTTCAAACTCCAGGTTCAAAATGGCCAATTCGTGGGGGGAAGTTCTTCTTCTCTTGCGACGAGCCAACGAGGCGTTGTCTATGGAAGGCTCCTGCGAAGGGTATGTTGCAGGCGAATGACTGATGAATGCGAAATGCTTGGTGGGCGAAACTGTGGAGGAGGCTTTCCTCTTAGTGGCCGGTTTCACCATGGAGTCGTTGATGCTGCTGTTCATGGACGAGTCTGCATCGTAGTCTACGGAAGTGTTAGCAGCCGAAGTCTGGGTTGGCACTGGAGTGGTGGCCGAGGTGTCCAAGGGAGTGAGAAAGTGCTTGTTGTTGCTGGTTTGTGTTTGGTAAACTGGCACCGAGGTGATGACAGAAGTCTCAGAAATAGATCTAGGAGGAAGAATGAAGCGAGGCGTGGAAGGCGTCAAGGAGTTGATGGAAGGCAACTTGGGCCTCTCAGGCTGGGTAAGAAGCAGCAGCAAAGGTGGAAGCGTGTAGGAGCCTTGTCTAGAAAGAGCGTCCACAGAAGGCAAGGAGGGCTTCTTTGGAGTTTCAACCTTCATGATAACGAGTGTGGGAAAATGGGAAAAGATGAGTTGGACTAAACCAAAGGGGAACGGGCTTTATTTAAATGAAACCGTGAATAAACAAGCACAACACCAAAATGCCTGGCGTGTTTTATGATCTTACCTGATCCACCATTAATTGCAGGCACCGCTGCAAGTAATTTCGTTATTTGTTTACCTTTCCAGCGCGCCTGAGCGTTTGTTCTGGCGTATAGAGCCGCTACACCTTGGGTGCGAAAAGCACAAGCGTGAATATCCGGGAACCGTGAACAATCCAGCGTGGCGGCCACGAATCACAGAAGAATCCTCTGACCAGAAAAAAACTTTTTCAAAAACAACGGGGTGTATTCACCTTTTCGTAATTGGTCGTTCCGGTCGGGCTTGGGATGGCGTAGCTTTCAAAGCTAGTTCTAGATGGTCTCGCATTTTCGCTTCGCAGGAGTTTGTTTACCCGAAGCATGCCATTAAAGTGCGTGGAATACACTTAAATTCTCGCGTTTATATGTGACAGATGTCCTAATTCATCAGCGCCGCTGGGCCCAAGCCCCCTAGGGCGAATTAGCAAGGATTGGGTTGTCCAGGCCGGTCCAAGAATTCGGTTTCCTCGGGTATACGGGTGCTGAGTTTCCTTGACTTTGGACAATTACTAGTTTAATATTTTCTCTGGATTGTAGGCTTGACGTCTCTAATGTTTTGTGTCGGTGCTGTTGTTGGTGACGGTGGAGGGGCTATGTGTTTCGCAGTTTGCAACCATTTTGACATATCGTGTGGAAATCGTGAGATGCAGTTGGACTCGTACACAAAAAGTGTAAATGTAAAATGGAGTATTGTGAATTTCAAGAAAAAGAGGTAAGTGGGCGCTAGAAAAGGCACTGGAGAGCTACTTGTGTTCGAGAACAGGTCTTGTTGACGGTGAAACGGTAAAACCGTTGTGAGACACAATGGAAGGATCAAAACGAGCTGGCGAGGATGTCGGAAACTGGTGGACAGCCTTACATAGATAAGATAAGTAATCTATCTGACAAGCTTTGTCAAACCAATTGTCTAGGCTATTCAGCATTGGAAGCAGCTAGAAAAATACTGAGGTGATGAACTTTACGCTCAAAAATTGTATCGTAAAGTTGAAATTGAGTTGGTTTTTTCTTGGGCCGGCTTTTGAATTTGTGAACTGCTTAAACTTGACAGGAAGTGTTTCTTCTTAGAATCTGCTTGGAGGCAGAGTGGGTGAGCGACCTATGGGCCTCTCATTCGCTTGATTCAAGGCCCCGTAATTCATGGGCATTTGATGTAAACTATGGAAATATGTGTTAAATTACACGGTTTTTGGGGTCCTTTATTACCCCCTAAAAATCTGTCCTGGACAACGATGTTCACTTACATGTGGGCATTCTTCGAGATCGCCAAGCGAGCAGATCCATAACTTTTTCTTTTCCGAATTAGTCCAATTATTACAGAACGAAACAAAATATGCTTTTGACACGAAAGGGAATATTTTCGAAAGAAATTGAAGCCACCAAGTGCCCAGCACCAGTTCCAGACAATCTCCGTTTACGGTCGCACATAGGACTCCAAACGTCACAGTGCGTTTGAGACGAGGTCAAAAGAATGTCATCTTATGGAAATGTGAGACAGATGAATGGACTATACTCGCCCATAACTCCCTTCGATATTGAGCTCTTATGAAACTGCCGATTAATTTTTCCCGTTTCATGAATGGCCCTCTAAACACCGTGCTGGTTCTCATGATATCAACACTCCTCTCCCAATTGCACCCAAAAATGTCCAGGAGTAAAATTCCGGCCAATATTTCGAAACCAGCACCATTATACAAAACAAAATGGCCAGATATTGTCTTTCCCGAAGCAAAACCCGGAACTTCCTGCACATGACCCCCACGCTTCGGATGCATTTGAATCTCATCCCACATACCATCGACAAACGTACATCGTCGATGTCAATTCAGAAACCAAAGAAATCCCTGAAATGGTCTCTAGTGGCGCTTATTATTCTTGTGGGAGGACTTGTCACTCTCATCTGCTCAAATGAGACATTCTTATTTTTGTCACTGCCTCCCCCACCAAAGACTCCATTAGAGTATACCCGACTAGAAATCTCGTCCGAAGCTAAGGACGACTTAAGGAGACTTGGATTGACACCAAAGAACCCGGTGGAGGTGAAAAACCCTCTCACTGGCGAAAAAAGAACAATCCACGGAAGATTTCTTCATGTGACTGACTTCCATCCAGACCCTTACTACAAACCGGGCCTGTCGATTTCTGAAATGTGTCATACTGGAAAGGGTGACGCCAGCAAGTACGGAGACGCTATTTTGGGCTGTGACGCCCCATTAGAATTGGTTTACAATACCATAGACTGGATCGAGGACAACTTGAAAGACAAAATCGACTTTATTGTATGGACAGGAGACAACGTTCGTCATGACAACGATAGAGACTTCCCAAGATTTGAGCTGGATATCTTTGACTCCAATGAAAAAGTTTCAAAAGTAATGCATGACAAGTTCGATATCTTGCCTATTCCCTCATTGGGAAACAACGATGTTTACCCCCATAACTTATTCGCTGAAGGTCCGACACTTCAGACGAGAGAGTTTTATAAGATTTGGCGGCCTTATATTCCTCAGGCACAACTTCATCTTTTTAATAAGGGAGCTTACTTCTTTCAAGAGGTTATCCCCGGGCAATTGGCGGTCCTCTCCATCAACACGCTTTACTTGTATAAATCCAACCCTCTCGTCGATAGCTGTGATAAGAAGAAGGATCCTGGTTACAAAATATTCAAATGGTTGGGATATGTTTTGAAGGAGATGAGAGCGAGAGGAATGAAAGTGTGGCTCACGGGCCATGTTCCTCCAACTCCAAAAAACTACGACATCTCTTGTCTTCGCAAGTACATTATGTGGACTCATGAGTACAGAGATGTGATTATTGGCGGGTTGTATGGCCACATGAACATCGACCACTGGGTGCCCTTGGATGCAAAAATGGCGTACGATTCGTTCGAATCGAAGTTCAAGACATTGATGAAAGAGAGTGAATTCACAACCTTCGCTGAGGATGAAGAGCATAGCATTACTCTTGAGCAAGTTTACGATGCTTTCAACTCTTCCATTCACCATGACTCTATTGAGGAGGCACCAGGTGTCGTTGATTTTGCAAGAGACATTCATGTGGAAGCAGGTGTACCAAAGAACAAAGTCAATTACATGAACACGGTCAGAGAGACAATGTACGCAGACATAAAGAAAGCAAAAAAATGTGGAAAGCTTTCAGAAAGATATGCCGTGGCCCATGTTTCCGCTAGTGTTGTGCCCACCTTCAACCCTGGCCTCAGAGTTTGGGAGTACAATATTACAGACTTGCATAGTGCAAAATCAGATGTGGAGACCTGGGGCTCCTTTTTCTCCAGAATCGATGTCTTGTTAGAAACAGATGAAGGTGATGATTATCACGAATCATTCGTTACACTCAATGACAAAATGAGAGCTTTCAAGAAGGACAAGACAATCCCACCCAAGATGCCAAAGAACTTGCCTTTAGGACCTGCTTATGACAGACAGTTATTCACTCCCGAGCGCTATGTCCAGTATTACCTTGACTTGAAGGGTCTCAACGAGGGAAAGAAGGACTTTGATTATGAGCTTGAATATTCCACAGACAGATACGACATGAAAGACCTCACCGTCAACGAATGGCTTGACCTCGGCAGAAGGTTAGGAGAACCAGTCAATCAGAAAAGCAAGAGTATGCCCGAGAAAGCATCAAAGAAGAAAGGCAAGAAGTTAGAGGTGCTCTGGAAGCAATTCCTCAAACATACATTCATCGATTCAAACTACGAAAACCTTGATTACGGTATCACTGGATGAAGTTCTGATTTCTCGGTGATTATAGGAAATTAATTATGCAGTTATGAACCCGCAAAATTAAGTCCGTCATTGAAGTCAAAATGTTGATCCTCCAACTGCTTATCTATAAGCTCCGTCCAAGGGCCCACAAAATCAAGACCCACATCTCTATTATTCATTATCCATTCAACGAGTTCGCTATCGCCCAAGAAGTTAAGGCCACTAGCAGACAGATTAGGCTCACTCATTGGCGGAACTGATCCTAGTGGTGGATCAGTAATCCCCAGAACGATAGAAGCATTTTGGTAGCAATTCTGGTCTTGAAAGTTATTCGATGAAGCTGAAGGTTGAGGTTCATCCTTGACATCTCCAGAATCCTTTGAGGCTTCTTGGGTCCCGAGATCCGTATCTTCCTCCGTTGACAGCTGCTTGAGTTTTGTTCTCATTTCCGAACAGAGATACATCAACACATTCGAATACCGCGTGCAAAGATGAAGCTCATCCGGGGAGCAGTCCCTCAAAGTAATGGCAGCTTTCTGAATGCTTTGGACAATGGTTTGTACGGAAATCAACGAAAGTGAAAGAATGGCAGCATCTAAATTATCGCTGCTTGTCCCTGTAGTGTCCTCCTCTGATGCCGTAGATTTATGAGCAGTAATCGAAAGGTAACATTTCACGATAAATGCGACAGCACGAACTAGTCTCGTCACCCAGCGAACGGGCATGAAGCGAAGCATCTTGATTTTGTGAACCCTGTGAGCCATCAGGAGGATTTCATTTGCGGCAGTAAAAGCTTGCTCAATGTATTTGGCGCTTTTGGAGATCTCATCCAACTTCAAGTGGACCTTTCCTCCCGAGGGCGGAGAGTTTTTTGGCGTCGGACTCAACGCTAGGGAGAAGATGTAAAGTCTCGCATAATTGTACTCAAAAACAAAGGATTCTGCCTGAATATAGGCTGCAAGCTTGCTTGCAGTGGCTTTGTCACAGGAGCTTGGGTCATCAACATTGTACTTCCGTAGCCATTTATTGGATGGTGGCTGCAACAAGTGCCTGTACTTCCTGGCCCAGCTGTTTATCATCGGACTAATTATGTTGAGCACAGCTAAGTTTTGACGCTGACCAAGGGATCCGAGCGGAGCCTTGTAGCCGTATAACGATTCGTGACTCAAGGACATGATTTGCAACAACTCAATCTGAGCTTTTTGAGCCTCGGTGAAAGATAAAGAATTCTCTGCGGAGATTTTTTTCTGCTCTTCCTCAGTCATGTTGAGAACCTTGTACTCGTTGTCTTCTCTTAATTCCATGTCATTCTCAGAAATTGTGCCTTGGTCGAGTTCAACGTCAGCTAAGGAAGCACTCAACATACTCCGTCGACTCATATTCATGACACTGTTGATCTCAGCCACATGAGTGGCTAAAAAGGTTTTCGAACTCACCTCCATGAAGCCCGTATCCTGGGCCAAACGAACCGCAGAGCCGATAAGCATCCATGCCATTCTATATGATCGACGTATAGCACCAAGACCAGCAGGTTCATCTGAAGTAGCTGCAGCGACCGAAGAAGCGTAAGATAAAGGGTTTGAAGACATGGCTGTGTCACAGGGATCGTCGGCTCGGTTTGCGTAGTCAGACCATCTCCAATGAATGGCACGCGGATTCCATTCGGTGAAGAGCAAAAATGCAAATACTGTACCGATCGAACGTGTACTAGCTTCAGCCCAAACAGTTTGGGAAATAAGTCTCTGCACGTAGAGCCATAGTCTGTCATGAATGTCGATATTCTTTGGCGTCCCATCAGTAGTTGTGCTGTTCAAGGTATGATATCGCGAGGATATAGTGAGGACAGCACAGAGAAGAATAGGATATCCCGCAAGAACAGAGGGCAGATGCAAAAATTTCGGGATATGTGGGTAGAAAGGATGCATGGTTGTGAAGAACATATTGATCAAGTACTCTGCCTCAGAAGCTGTGAGTATACCATCCTCGCCAATGTAAACGATTGAGTTCAAATCCAGGGTTCCTCTAGGGCGAACATCTGCTTCTGACTCTGCTGGAGGTATTGTGAGTCTCTCTGCTTGGTCCTCAGGCCTGCTGAAATAAGAGGGCCATTGAGCAGCACCCAAATTCGGAGCTGAAGGAGGATTCGAGCTCGAGCCAGAATTGATATTTGAATGTGAGTTATTGTTTTGAAGGCCAGCCCCGTTGGGCTTAATGCTGCCCTCCTGAGGATTAGATGGCATTGATGTCCTTCTATACGGACCCATGGGCAGCGGGAGAACTGGCGGGTTTGCTTGAAGCGGCGGCAGTCCAGAACCAGAAGGTGCCGAAGCCAGCCCGGGTACCTGTGATCTTTCACTCAGTACGGGAAACTGAGGAGAATCTTGGAGCTGGTTGTACATTCTGCGGCCATCGATTCTATCCCGCTCATCAGCAGAAGCGATTTTGCCAGCAGCATTTGCTAAAAACACCAAGGCACCGTCCATGGTACTGAAGTGCTTTGGGTTGGTTGTCTCGGAGGGTTTCTGTGATTTCAGCGAACCCGAGCCCTGACCGGTTATTACCGGAGTTCCCACTGCTGAAGACAGAGACAGGTTCGGCGATGAGTTGGCACCGTTGTTGCCATAGTTGGCAGTAAAGTTCAGAGCCACACGGAGCCTCTCGACGCTTCTTTTCTTGGAATCGACAAAAACACAGTCCCTTCTTTCTCGTTCACATCGAGCGCATTTAGAGTTGGGCAGCAGGAGATTCCCCAAATCACACTTGACTTTTCTTACTCGGCAGTTGAGGCAAGCCACATATGTTCGTTTAAACTTCTTCGAGGCAGGACCTTCATCGGTACCTGCTGCTGTCATGTTGTGGATATTTTTGTGGGATCAGAAGCGGATAGTCTCGGTTAAAGAAAGGGCTTGAAGATGGAGGTGGAGGGTGCAGGAGAATCTTATTTGCCGAGAACAGACATTGATGGCATAAGTGGATGCCGAAAAACAAGGGGGCAGAAAATCATGAAATTCGGATTTAGTCGGGGACCTTTTATTAAGTTTTAGATTTCGACGGTTTGATGAGTTGATGTCAGTGGGTTGGTTAGGCGCGGAATGCACCTATAGATGAGGCGCCTAAAAGATTTGATTTAGGTGAGAAGGAGCAGAAACTGGTCAATGCGGAGGACACGGAATAAGACTGAGCATACCAGGAAAGGCTCGTTTAGGGCTTGAAACGTCAAAATGTGCCGGGAGAGTGTATTTGCTAGAGACCGACTAGGAGAGGACCCAAAGTGAAAAACCGTTCTTGGATGCTATTCCGTCTTCCAGCTTCAGTATTTTTCTACTTTAATGTGTTGATGTCCCCCTTTTCGCCTTCTACAGTTAATTAGCCTGACAAATCAGAGCTATTGGTCAAGCCGAACCTTAAAGGGAACTCCAAAGGCTCGATTGGTGTAGACAATACTATCGTAACTTGAGAGCCATATTCTGTATTGCAGACAGAGAAGGTGGCCCCAGTGTTCATCCCGAAACCCCAAGGACCACGATTCCCAACTGATGGACACTCGAGCCCTGGTTGGCGTATCCTTCAAATTCATGAGTACAGTGCCCTTTCTTTCCATAAACCGAAAGCTTAATGAAACGCTCCACTAGAGACAATTGGGCATGGGTCAGGCCTTCCTCGATAAAACCAACACACTTCCTTCCTCTGCTAAACATACCACAATCGCTTCCAAAATACTTACCGTCCTGAGAAATATCCTCTAAATTCTCTAAGATGTAGGCCATCTCGCACCTTATTTCCCCTGATTCTTCCACTTACCTTTCCTGATCCGGAAGAGCTGACGCTCCGCGGTTGATCCGTGACGCATGGAAGCCCAGACGACAGCTCCATTCTGCAGGAATGGTTGCAAATGCCATAGCCGCACTCCCTGGGTACAAATAGAGACCTTCTGGTCACTCAATTCTTTTTTCCTTCTCACCACTTTTTACCGCAAACATGAGATACCACACCACGACCTCTCACGCTGACGCATTGCCCGCTTACGGCCCCAACAGCGCTGCTGTTCAACCAGGTTCCCATTACCTGACTCCACCAGAGACTGACCTTGAAGCTGTTCTTGGGCAGCCTCTGGTCCCCACGAGGCAAAGAATCCTGACGATTATAGCCTTTCAGCGGGCGCAAGATACCTTCAATGAGCCGCTTATCCGCCGCCCATTCCACTTGAGGAAATTGAGCGACGTTTCACTTCTGTGGAGACCCACAAGCGAGACTCCCCTGGCCACCCAGGAGTTCGCCGGGATCCCACATGCTTCTGATGCGCCATATAGTACTTCTGTAGCACCCCCAAACACTTCTGGAGCTGGCGAACGCGTTTCGACACACGTTGCTGCCGTTCCTGACGTTCGGTCTATGACCCTTTATGCTCAGGTGGGAAACACTACCATTCCTGAATGGGCGTTCACCATTCCAGAACTCCGCCTGAGCACCGATCTTACTGAGTCTACGCTGCTCTTTGATGCCCTTCGCTTTGCCCAGCTGGTGAAGCGTGGCGGCAAGCTCGTGGAGATCATCAAGGAGATCGCCTTTGTTGAGTTTGTGAGCCACCTCGACGACTCAGCCGCCGGCGACGAGGAGTTCCAAAAAGCTCCTCGCGACTTCTTTGCCACCCACTTTGACATTCTTTCAAAGACACTAGCCGCTGAGAGTGCCGCTCTCGCCGCTGAAGGTGGCTCTTGCGCAAAAGGCATCACACTGGATAACACCCAAAGTGCCCAGGAGGAGGAGCTTACTGAGGATGAAAGTTCCGCTGACAAAACGGAAAAGCCCTCCAGATGCCGCCGCATGGCTTGTGCCTCCTCACGCCTCTCGGGCCGCTGGCGCTTTCAACTCAGACTCTTCAGAGAGCATTGGCGCAAGAACAGAGCCCTTAGAGAGGCACGGAGCCAAATCAAACGAAAGATTCGTTTGGAGAAAAGAAAACTCAAGCTGCTTGAGAAACAGCAGGAGTTGGACCGCTTGCGGTCGGAGTTTCTGGTGGCACTTCACCGCAATGACCAGAAAGCTCAGGACCACAACCAGGCAGCACATAAGCGTAAGCTCGACGCTGAACTGGCCGCCCAAAAGCGGAAACTCAAGGACTTGGAGTACCAGTACCATGTTTCCAAAGCCAACAGCAAGGTTGCTGCTGCCATAAGACACCATGAGGCGAAATTGAGACGCCTTTGTGAAGCTCGGTCAAAAGCTGCAAAAAGAGACGATGTTCATAAATCCTCCTCCCAGAGGACTTCCCACAACTCGTCCAAAAGATCGAGTCTTCTTGCTCCGCCAAGCCAGGAATCTATCGCCACTTCTCTTGCTGTTTTGGCGCCCAATTCTTCCCACTCGGTTGTGGCTCACATCCAACAAGCTCCCCTCTTGAGGGAGAATGGCTGCAACACCAGAGATATCGAGAAAAAGCTCTGGCTTTCGGAAGTTGACGCCGAAATCTGCAGCATGCTTAGGAAAATAAGGCCTGTTCTGCAAATCTCTTCTTGCATCAAGCCTCTCAGCGCTCGTACCAGAGAGCCATCCAAGGAATCATCATCCAAGGATGCACAATCTGGGGATTCGGAACTGAAGGGTTCACCATCCAAGGACTCACCGCTCAAGGTTTCATCATCCAGAGAGCCACCTTCTGAGGATCCCTCAGTTGAGAATTCGCCAGTTGAGGATCCACCAGTCGAGAACTCGCCAGTTGAGAATTCGCCAGTTGAGGTTGCATCATCCAAGGATTCACCACTTGAGATTTCGTTGTCCAAGGAACTTCCCTCGAAGGATTCCTCACCCAAGGAACCTTCACCCAAGGAACCTTCACCCAAGGATCAACCACTTGAGGATTCACCATCTGAGGATCCTCCAGCAAAGAATCCACCATCCAAGGATTCCAAGCTTTCGCCATCCAAGGTCTCATACTCAAAGGCTCCTGGTATCAATGCCACTTTGAAATCCTTGTTGGCCACTTTCGCCCCTGACAAGGCTCGCACCAAAAAGATGACTGTCAAAGTCGGCCCTCCTAAGAAGTTACCACTTCCCTTGGTTTCTTCCGTCGAGGGCTGTTCTTCCCAAAAACCCACTTCCCCAATGGGCACAGTCAAGTCTGCGATTAAGAAGGTCAGAAAGAGGACGCCGTTTTGGTTGACTGACGAGTATAAGAAGAAAAGGAAAGACTTTGCGGACAGGAATGAGAAGCCTAAGTTTGCTCCTGCGCAATTTGAAATCGATGCGTTCTTTGAGCGTTCCAAACGTGCCAGAACCTGACGATGGTGATGGTGTTTCTGGAACAAGGAAAAAAAAAAAATAAAAAAAAAAATATAAATAAAAAAAAAAAAAAAAAAAAAAAAAAAAAATAAAATAAAAAAAAAAAAAAAAAAAAAAAAAAATAATAATAAAAAAACACTAAACTAGAAGCTGTAGTTTCGGTGTTATGCTATTTGGGCGTACTCCTTGGAAGCCAACGTCGTAAGAGGAAAGACAGAACACACAATTCGTATTTGGAGACTTTTTGCTTTACCAGTCATTTTCATTTTCGACCTTCCATAGGGGCCCCAAATACGTGAAGATTTGGTTTCAATGGGTGCTCCAGCCACTACGGCCTTCCACCGGTTGCGAACAAATTGGCACTCATCAGTTGGTAGCTTTCAAAAGCCGAGCTTACAGTGACTAAGGAAAGAAAATTAAAAGCGGAAATCTAAAGACCTAGGATGAGAGGCGAAAGCGAATAACACCCCATGGTCCAGGAGCCCATCAGTAAGTACGGAGTGCTTTCCTAGTGAAGCTTTTAACAACGAATGTCAACTGACGATCTGCTGCTAACAACCAGAAGCTCAGTAGGCCTGAATCGCTAGAAGCATCTCCATTATTTTGAATACATCTACCGTCTCGGTGATGGTATGTCTACACTGTACTCTCTTGATATTCATTCTCAACAATGTGTCCCATCATAGCAGCCGTGCCTATTTCTTCAGCAATTGCAACTTCTTCACCTGATCTTCCAACCCCTTCAACTTTGCTTGCATCTCCTCCAAGTCCTGGTTCAACCTGTTTCTCTCCGTCACGATATTGGTCTCCCACTGCCTGAACCGCTGTTCCTCCGCCTTCACCTGCTCGGTGAAGAACTTCTTCAAAGCATCTTCCTCCTCCTTGAACTTAGGATTATGCAAGCGGCGTGGCTTCAGTCTTGACGAGCTGCCGTTCTCGCCCTTGTTTTCTTCGTTCATGCTGCCCAACTTCAACGAACGGAAGGTCTCGAAATGGATCTCTTGCGTCGACAAGACCAAGTCCAACATGTTGGTTCTCAACAATAACGAACGCAACTTTTTGAAATCGCAGTGTCTGTCGTTCTCAACCTCCACAACACCCCATGGGTACTTTCTGCCTCTAACGAAGTTGCCAGGGCTCACCTCGACCTCCTCTTCGGAGCCGATGATGGCAAAAGGCATCGCCTCGATGAGCTGTTTCGAATGTTCGGCACTTGCAGGGTCGTCCACATCCATAGGTGGAGTGTATATGTTGATGTCCTGGGCTTCAATTACGTCTCTTATTCTGGTCTTGAAAGCCTCCAATTCGGCTGGAGCCAACGTGTCGGCCTTGGCAATCACCGGGATCAAGTTGACTCGCGTGGACAAGCGCTTCATGATCTCAATGTCCAAGGGTTTCAAAGAATGGCCTGTTGGGCGGATGAAGTACAAACAGGCGTGGACACGCAAGTCCTTCTTCTCGATACGGTGGGGTTGTTTTTCCTGCTTGACATAGGCCTCGTGCTGGTCGTCGATGGAATCGATAATTGGCGTCCACAGGTCCAAGTTGTTGACGTTGTTACCGAAACCAGGGGTATCGATGATATTCAAGCGGATCTTAAAGTTTTTCTCCTCCAAGATGGCACGCACAATAGAGATGTCCACGGTTTGGTGGGAGCTGGTAAACTTGTTGTGTCTTTCGTTGGGATCATCGTGGTCCTTCAAAGCAGTTTGAAAGAGGGTATTGACGAAGGTGGTTTTTCCCAACCCACTCTCACCAGCAACCATAAGGGTGAACGTGGCACCCAGGTTCAGCACAATTTTGTACCTCTGGTCGGGCAAATTGGATATTCCCACGGGCTCGGCGATAGGCATGATAATTTGGCGTTGTTTGTTTGAGTTTTTGACAACACTGTTTTTCGACTTTTTGTAGATGCACACCCACGCGTCGCCTATACACACCGTAGGCAGTAGAGATCACCAATTCCCAGTCAGGGGAGGAAATGTAGCTTTCGTATTTGGCAGAAAAAGGCGAGTTGTGATTAACTTGAAGGGCCAAGAAGTATTTTCACTTTTCTTTTAAATCTCTTCTGTTCTGGTAGACGAGCACCGTGGCGAGGTGGGGTCTAAGCCTCCATAAGAATGGTATGGGGCCGCTTCATATTGATGGGGGGGGATTTAATTCTTTACTTTTTTTCATTCAACCCCAATAGCCGATAAGGTTTAGGCCGCGTTAAAAATGGAGGCCAATGGCTGAAGTCTGGTGCAACGTTCCAACCTATACAACCTCTCTACTCTGAGCTGAATGGTTGAGCCTCACACTAGCCTTAATTTCCACTTTTTCTTAGTCAATTGCAATGAATTGAGTGAAACTAATCTCTTTGCAATTCTTCGGTAGAACCAAGCTTTGGCACCGGAATCCAAGGACACTCAATCGTTGGTCGTAGTAGCCTGTGCGGTTTTCGATAAACCATGGCACTGGAATATTGCAAAACAGAAAAATTAACTTTGATAGACGGCCGCTTCAAATCGCCAAATCATCAAGACCAGTTGATTAAAAGCTTTCCATCGAACCTTGGGTGGTTGGGCAGTTTTTCACGCATTTTCGCAGCCAGTTCTCTTTGCTACGAGATAGAACAAAGGGCAACAGTTTCATAGATTTAGCAAATCTTCACAAATTGGCCAACTGAAACAGGAAAGCCATCAACATCTCATTGTTTGCAAAAATTGTGCTTTGCTTAAGTACTTCTCATGCACATTCTCTCTAAGCTTTGCTCAGGGACCATTCCAAACCCAGACACTCTCAGTCCAGCTTTAATTCCGCGGTCTAACTTAACCTTGCTACAATACTATTCATTCAGGGATTTTTAAGTAGGCTAAATGGGGCCCATTTGGTGACATCATATGCACGGGTGTGAAATCTACCTCACCCGCCTACATGCATACGAGGGGTTCTTTTTTTGCTTCATTTATTATTTTAGCATTGGCTCATATTCACAGTCCCCATATTGGCTCATTTCTCAGTCATTCAAGATATCCACCGGCTCTCAAAGTCGTAAAGCACGTGGGGAACGGAGGACAAGTATAAGTTACAAAGATAGAGAACTGAACAAGAACAGGAAACGAGAATTGATAAAAAAACTTTGCGGAATTTGCGTGAATCTTCATGCCTCGTCAATACGAGCTCTCTACTCTTCTTCAGCCTTAGTCTCTGTTGGCTGCTGTTCCTGTTCCTCCGGCTGTGCTGGAGCCTCCGACAAGTCGGTCCACAAAGTCAAGTTATCTCTCAACAACTGCATGATCAAGGTAGAGTCCTTGTATGAGTCCTCAGAGAGAGTCTCCAAGTCAGCCACGGCATCGTCGAAAGCCTGCTTGGCCAAATGGCATGCTCTGTCGGGAGAGTTCAAGATCTCGTAGTAGAAAACGGAGAAGTTCAATGCTAAGCCCAATCTGATAGGGTGCGTTGGGGGCAACTCGGTGACAGCAACATCAGAGGCGGACTTGTAAGACTCCAAGGACAAGTCGGCGGCATCCTTTCTCTTTTCGGAAATGGCAAACTCGGCCAAGTAACGGTGGTAGTCACCCTTCATCTTGTAGTAGAAGACCTTGGACTCGCCGGTCTGGGCAGAGGAGATCAAGTGGTCAGACAAGACAGACAAGATGTCCTCACAGATCTTGGTCAATTCAGCCTCGATCTTGGAGCGGTAGTCTCTGATCAAAGCAACTTGCTGCTCGTTGCCCTTGACTTCTTCTTTCTGCTCAATGGAGGAAACAATTCTCCAAGAAGCACGGCGGGCACCAATGACGTTCTTGTAGGCGACGGACAAAAGGTTACGCTCCTCGACGGACAATTCCTGGCCGGAAGAGGCGACAGCCTTCATGTTCTCAACCATCTCCTCGTAGCGCTCGGCTTGTTCAGCCAATTTGGCAAGGTAGACGGAGTCTTCACGGGAGGCGGGCATTTTCAAGGATCAATATTCTAGGGAGGAGTTAGTAACGAGTTTCCGGGCAAAGTAGCAATGGCAGAAACTGGGCAGGGAGGAGCTGAAAGACAAGGGAGTGGGTGTTGCTCAGTTGGATAGCTTAATTCACAGAAATTGATCGCAGGGAGGCCGGGGACTTGGTTGGTTGGTGAGTTTGTTGACAATGAAGAAACAGGTCACCAGAAAAAAATCGACAAGAGAGGTGCGGGCGCCGGTCGTGTCTGGGTGGTGCGGTGTCGGGTGCACGGGTCTTTACCTCCGTCGTGCGCCCTGTCTCGTGAATAGCATAGTTCCACGCTCAGAATGCACTCCGAGCCTCGTCCGGCGTCAAATACGGCGAAGTGACCGAAGGCCTTGGCGAGGTGGAACTTGAATTTTGAGTTTTTGAGAATGGAGCAAATGATTTCGCGACGTTTCGGGCGGGGGGACGCCGTTGGACGCCTCTCCTACGCAAATGCGAACAACACACCGGCACCCCGAAGCTCAGCCAAGATAGGCAACCAACGATTTTAGTCTGCAATGACGTGGTAGAGAAATCACGATAATTGGGAAGCTGTAGACGTGGACCTGATTTAACTTTCTCTCATACCTCCTTGAGGCTTGCGGAAGGAGTAGTGGCGAGTGAGCTAAGGTTGCCATGTTGACAATCTAGGTGGACCGTCAACTCACATAGTCAAGAAGCCGTCGCCAAGATTTCTCTGTGACCGCCTAGCTCGCATCAAAATTGAAAGTTCAATTCTGTCGCTGTCACTCTCGATCTCACCCCTTGCTATCGCGTCCCAACCGTAATCCTGGTGGCGCTATTTGCCTCCTGGCCTGATTTAAGCGAGATCCGCCAATTCAGCTAAACGCATAAACTTCTGGACGTCTCCAGATAAGCAGTGTCTCCTACTGACTGAACCAACCCGAAATAAGGCCGGATCACGGAAAATGCCCTTTCAGATTCAAAATCCATATAGGACTTGGGCTAACCATTGGGCGGCAACGGGCCGGCAAAAAGGGGCACATTTTCATAACAACAACGAGTTCGTTTCAGCCCAAAGCTCAGTTTCCAGTTTCTGGTGCTAACAATTAATACATACTCAAAAGGTGGAATAAAGAAGGGATCAGTTGGTGAGAGTTTGGAGGGTGTTTCTTTTTTCCCACGATTTTTTCCTGTCTTTTGTGAAGGAGGGACAGGGAGCAAAAATGAGGCTAAAAATCTAACTTTGATAGGCGGTACCCCAACTGGCGAGGCGCTCGATTGAGACCACAACACGACTTTCTCGGTGCGGCCGAGGCTGCAATTTTCTCCCTGGGACAGAGGCAGCAACACCGGAGGGAACTGGCCAATAAGATTGCAGCAATTTCTGCAATTGTTGGAAATTTGTGTTATCCTGGGCCACAAACGCGACATTTCCTATCGCGACATTATGGCTTGCTGGCTGGGTCAACCCATACCACAACAACTAGCGTGGCGCTGCTAGGGCCGATATCGACGACACCAGAATGTCGCATGTGGCAGAGCTCAAAATGTTCCGGTTGCAAAGGCCAGGCAACGGAATTTGGGGCTTTTTTGGAAATGTCCCATTTGGGCCATTTTGTTGCCTGGTTAATCCTCCGCCTGTAGCAGCCTTGCAGAAGTTTCGCAGCCATTTCCGCCAAAGAACTGAAGTACCATGGCACCTCTAAAGCGGACTCAAAAAAGCTCAAATCTCTTTATTCTTTTAGATTCTCCTTTATTCTTTTAGATCCTTTCATTTCTCTTCTCAAATCCTCTCGATCTCTTGTCTACACCTTCTCATGCTCTCGCTTCTATAGTACACTCTAGTCCAACTGCATGGTCTCCTCCAAATGCAAAACGTCCTTGTTCAACTCGTAAGGCTGGATCTCCTTCACCTTGATGCCAAAACGGCTGTCTTGCATCAATTGACTCAAAGCCTCCACGGTTGGCTGAATGGCTCCTCCAACCAGGAATTGAGAATGCACCCACGACGGCGTGAACGCCTTGCTTCCTCCTGTCAAACGAACAACGGAGTTCTGGGCGTTGTTCAAAACGATGGTTGTGGATTCCCTGGCCACGGCGTCAGCGTAAGAGCCAAACTTCAAGAGAGACTTCAACTTGATGGCACTCACTCCCAAAGAAGGCAAGGGCACCTCTCTGCCAGGCAAGGTCAACTTGTTAGCGTCGATTCCGTGTCTGCCTGTTTTGTTGTCCAGGGTGAGAATCTTCAGCAATGGCACGCTCTTGACTCTCTGCACGGGCTTACCTCTGACCAAGTATCTGTTGGTCAACTCACTGAGCCCCAATCTGTGGGTTTTCATTTCTTTTTTGATCTCTTCCAACTGCTTGACGGCGTTTCCACTCTCGTGATCGACAGGAAACGACTCGCATGTGTGGGTCAATTTGAAGGGGAACACGGAAAACTCCTTGTCCACAGTGGTAAGCAATTTCCTGGCTGACCTCAACTTCAATTGATGGGTCACGGCAAAGTCACGGACAAAAATCGTCTGCTTGGCCAACTCGTTTTTGAGGTCGTCGGCGTCCTCCAATGTAATAACACCTTTCTCGAGGTCCTTGACGGAAACCATCTTCAAGTCAACGTTGTAGACCTCGCCAGCCTCAATGACAAACTCGTCTGTGGGGATGGCCAGCGCTGACTGCGTGGTCTGGGCAGCCTCCTTCTGGTGGACAATCAACAGCGTGTCGTTCGACGTTTTCTTCAAAAGTCTCTCTTCCTGGTCACACTCACTCCAAACAGTACCCTTGAAGTCTCTTTCAGCAACAATACCCTCGGCCTGGCCGGCCAAAAATCTCCTCACTCTACGCACCTTGGAGCCTGGCACAACCACACAGCCGAAGCTGTCAGCTATGCTATCCACGAGCTCTCGAATGTGAGCACCAGTGATGGCAGAAACACCGTTCAATCCTGGAACAGCAGAAAGCTTCTCGGGGGTCAATGCAAGACCAAGAAGAGCCACGGTGGCCTCTGTGGCAATGTAGGAAGCGACGATAGCATCGGCTTTGGCGCCCAAGAGGGGTCCTTCGGGTTTCAACTCGTTATCGATAACCACGCCTGGAGGAAAAATCACCACTGTGTGAGAAACCAACGCAGTGTAGCCGTCCACGTGGGCACCAGTAGAAATAGTAACGGCGTCTCCGGCTTGGAAAGTGTAGTGCTGTTGAGAGTCAAGCTCAGGCGAGACATTAGACACATATTCGTTCACATCGATAGTGACAGGGTGAGCCACACCCTTCTCTCTGGTCTTCTCTCTGTCAGTGTACAGTTTTGAGAGCAACTTCAGCGCCATGGAGTCACCAAGAACACAAAGCTCCTGCAAAGAGTAAGGTCTCTCTGTCTTTCCCAAGTGGTAAGAGTCGTTGATGAGTTGGATCAAGTACTTGAGAGTCGTTTGGGCAATGTGACCTGCAGTTCTGTATTTGTCCAAAATGGAGTCTGAAAGAACATTCTTTTCAGAAAGGAGGATGTTGGCATCGTCCTGGTGAACAGCCAACTGCATTTTGAGGTGTGCTAAGGTGGTAGTCTTCGATTTGACTTTTTTAGTGCGATGAGATGCCCTATGTTTTTCGCACCCACTGGGGCAGAGGGAAATGGGCCTTTGGAAAAAGGTCTGGATTTGGATTTCAAAAGCTTTGGATGATTTTAACCTCTAGAGATAGAAGATAGTTGAAACTGGGATTAATTTTGCCAGTGAGTGGAAAATGGAATGTATGCTTTGTGGCTCCGTTCATAGCTGCTATAGCACCTCAACAGCTGGCTTTGGAATAAGGCTGAAGGAAAACGATGATAAGCTGGGATTCATAAATATCTGAGATAATACCCACATTCCATTAAATTATTTTAGTGATACAGTTTTTCGTAGAGATGGCTACTACGAATTGTGCTTTTCGCAGCCATTAATGCAGCCATGTGTGCTGCAATTTCAAGATTACTGGCACCAAACAGGCGCCTGCAAGATCAAAAAAATATGGACCCAATTGACGAAGAAGAAACCCTCTGGCTTAAAGAGCTGCTTGAAATAAATCCAAAAAATTAACGACAACTGCAGGACTCGAACCTGCGCGGGCAAAGCCCAAAAGATTTCTAATCTTTCTCCTTAACCACTCGGACAAGTTGCCTTACTTGTGTTGAATGAGAAGCTAAGTTGTATATGAAAAACAGAGAAAAGGTCTATTCAAAGGCTATTTGTATCAATATTTGTATATTCTTATAGCCTAAGCTGACTTATAGAAGTTGTTTGGCGGTTTAGCCATAGAAAAAGTTTTTAAAGTGCGCAAAATGGCCTGTTCTTGGGCCATTTTGTTGAAGGGAGATAGGACGACTTAAGTTGTTGAAGAAGTTAAGAGCATTTGTCACATGGGCCGATAGCAATGGCAGGATTCTATTCGCCAGAATATATTATACAATTCTCCTTTGTTTCATCAAAAGCCTCTTCTGATACGTCAGTTGAAGAAGGCCATAAGACAGACAAGTCCTATGGGTCGATAAACACGGTGAGATGCTCGGGTAACTGACCTGAGGGTCTCGTGAATTGCAATTAAAGATCTTATTGGAGGTTGTTTCTATAGAGATATAGTTTTTTACTCTAATAAAGAGATGTCAGTTAAAAAAAAAAAAAATCTTCATTGACTTAAGACAGTCATCTAGAATGACAAAAATATCAGATGTCGATTGTAATGAACTGAGATATAGAGGGATTGGCGAAGAACCTTGACTTTAACCAAGCCCTAATACCTTGATGAAATCGACTCAGTAACCAGTAAAACATTCTGCTACTTGTTATCTCTGGACCTCATGAGCTTACCTCGTCCTATACAATTTCCTCTTGAATTGTCGGTTAATCGATGACTCTATTCTACAGCATCAAATGAAAGAGGCACTTGTCCTCATATTGCACATCGAAACCAAATTTACTCCTGCCTACCATTCATCTATTTCCTCAACTCACCCATCTGAGGAATTTGTCTAGCTCTGGTTTGTTTTGCAAAACAATAGTAGCAGCACGGCTCTGGGCGTTCTTTTTAGATGCATCATAGGCCACACTGAGAACGCTATTCTTCACTTTCAACTCAGCCTTGTAGCCTTGTTCTGTCTGAGTGATCTCATACGTTGGCGTGAGACCAACTTGTCTGCCAATAAATGCATAGAGCTCATTCTTAGAGAACTTATTTGCTTGTATGTTTTCCGAAGCAATAAGAGGAAATCCGCTGAGCTCACTTGTTGTAGATGGTGACTGGGAGGCCATTGAAGCAGACCGGTCGGTTTCAACCCTTTTTTGACTAAACTTGCCGATTACTGCCTTATTCTCAAGAGCGGCTTTAGCAGCCCTGAGCCCAGCATCTCGTTGATTGGGAGCCACACCCACACCTAACACTTCCAGCTCCATAACACAATGCACTTCAAACTGTGAGTTGATTCCATTGCCGTTGCTGACGACAATATACTGGGGATGCAGAGAAGCAGAACCCACCAAAGCATAGAGTTCTGCTTTGGCATTGCGATCCACGGGCAATTGGCCCTCGAGCTCCTTGGCCATTTTGCGAAGCATCTTATCCATGAGAGAAGCGAGCCACATTTGAACCTCCAGAAGGTCGTAGCCACGCTCCATAGACAAGGCACCAACGTAGGCCTCGAAGATATCGGCGTAGACCTTCTGTCTACCGAGTCGAAGCTGTTCTTCGTCGATGTTGCAGCGCAATTGGAGGTGGAAGTTGTATGCTTGAGAGAATTCCGCCAAGGTCTTGTTGCAAATAAGCTTCGATCTCATTTGCGAAAGCTGGCCTTCTTTGGCATATGGAAAACGCTCGTAGAGAATTCTCGTGACGATGGTGTTGAGGACCGAGTCACCCAAGAACTCGAGTCGCTCATTATGCTGACTGATGATTTCTTTATCATCCAAGTATGTTTTGTTAGCCGACATGGACACATGCTGAAATACTCTGGCTTTGAGCGCCGGGCTTTCGATCACTGGCAACGGTATGACTTCATCGAAGTGAGCCTTTTCCTTCTTAACAGGAGTTTTCAGTTTGGGTTTTTCGATGTGTGGAGCTCGTGTCTCCTCCTCCTTCAGAACCTCGACCTCGTTGTCTAGTATTTGGTCAAGAACAGGCAATGAGTGAGCGGCGTGCTTGGTCTTGATAGCTGCTGCCATTCTAACTAATCGGTTCGTCTTGACCTCTCCCCTGGTAAAGTCATCCACACTTGGATTCTGAGACAACGCGTCCAACTGCGCCAAGGTTGGAGAGACCTCGAGAATGGTCTTGATGCTTTTCTGGAGCATTCGCCCACTGTGCTCTAGCTTATTGACTTCAGCATATCCAAAGACAGATTCATTACTTGAAGGAGTCGCCTGTTTTTTTGCTGCCGGTTCCTGAGCCGCGTTGACCAACAGGCCCAAGAAATCCTCGAGGCTTGCCTTCGACATTCTTTAAGAAGTGCAGGAAAACGTGAATTGGCTAAGATCAGAAGAACCTACGGGATGAGCATAGGTGCATGTAGGTCCTAGCATCAACACCCTGCACCGAACATCAGATAGAGTCGTATGGTGAAAGAGGATGTTCTTTTTTTATTTTGTGAATACTTGGTTTATAGAAATATTCTGGAGGTATAAATGTTTGTGTTTCCTTTGGTTTTTCAATTTTCAGAGAAACCCTCTCCGTCTTGAATTCTCATCCTCTCAGTCAACCGATAGCTTTATGGGTGCGTACTTTCCTCAAGTTGCAAACAACAAAATGACACCTTGAGTCGTTAGAAAGGATACTTTTATCAAAACTATTCGAAATTCCAATGCCTAATTCAGAAAACTCCACTTGGCTACTGGTCTACAAACCACTGTACCAGTCGTGCATACACAAAAAAGCGTGCTAAAATTCTACTATTTTCAACGCTACCAGAGAGAAACCAACCTTAGGCTATGAGACTCACGCCTTTTTCCCTAGTGGCTGGCCTTCGCCAGGCTCTTCCCCTCACTAGACTCTCGCTCCCCCAAACCCCCCTTGCATTCAGAAGCTTATCGTTATCACCCAGACTTCTTCAAGTTCAACCTCAAGACGACTACGACGCTGCTCAGCTCAAGAGAAAGACAACCAAGCATCCGCTCTCGAGAAAAACCTTCTTGATCGACTACTACAAGTACTTGAACGACAACAACCAGATAGTGCTCTATTTGCATCACAATAACTTGGTGAAAAACGACACCATCAAAGTCAGATCTGAGTTGAAAAAGTTGGGCGTGACCATGACCTACTTGCGGAATGCCTTATATAGGGTTTACCTTCGGTCGGCCCACGAGGAGGACCCTGCTTTGCACAAGAACACCTTGAAGAACAAGTCCGTGGAGCATCCTTTGGCACCTCTTTTGAACGGACCCAGTGCCATTATCACCATCAAGGACTGTGATCCACCAACTGTGGAGAAGATCGTCAAGCTTTTGAAAGCGCAGGACGAGAAGCTTTTCCTTATTGGCGCCAGAATCGAAGGGAACATTTACAATGTTGCAGACGTTGATCAGTTCAAATTATTGCCTTCTAAAGATCAATTACAGGCGCAGTTGGCTGGTGTATTGAGCATTTTGGGTGGTGCTGGTCTTGTGAGAACGTTAGAGTCGGCAGGTACCCATATGTACTTGACGTTGGAGCAGAGAAGAAAGGATCTTGATCCTAACGAGGAGAAGGACGAGAAGAAGGAGGAATAATCGCATTGTATATAGTAAAGCGAGATAAGGAACAGGTAGTAGGAGGTAGCGGGAGGAGTTATGGGATGTGGGGAGAATTTGTAGTTAGCTTGGTTTTTCGACTTGAATGGGGACATGGAATGGAAGATGACCAGGCCTTCTAAATACCACGGCTTTCACATGAACGGGAAAATATTCTAAAATTACCAAATTTGACTAGCGACATATGGTTTGATCAGAAAGAAAAAAAAAAAAAAAAAATTACAGAAGAAGAGCTCTAGCTGGGGTTCCACCCATAGTAGGGAAAGCATATGCAGCCACAGATAAGTATTCTTCAAACTCGGCCAAAACCCAGAAAGAATTCGAAAAATTTAATTTTTCTTCTTTAAACATCGCCTTCTGCTTTCAAGACGCAAAGTCTTCAATCTTTTTCGTTCAGCCTTGAAGTCCCTGGATATCACAAAATGTCATTCCCTGGGATGCTCATCAGCACTGGGTGCCGGAAAGCTGAAAATCTACTACTCCACCAAACCACCAACATGTCAGCGGAACTCAACGAAAAAGAGAGAAATGCCTTGATACGAGAGCAGCAGGAAGCTGAATCCAAAAAAAGAGCCTATAGAGAAAAAAAGCAGGAGGTCAGGGACTTGGCCAAGAAGAACCAGGTCAAGTTTGAAAACCACAACCAACTGCCAGACTACGATGTGGCCGAGATGCCCAGAAAGAGATTTTACAGGCAAAGAGCCCACTCTAATCCATTTTCGGACCACAGCTTGGAGTACCCGCAGGACCCCGACTCCATGGACTGGAAGAAGTTGTACCCCCATTACTTCGATGAGAAGACACAGAAAATGAGCAAGAACGTGGAAATTGCCGACATAGGATGTGGATACGGTGGGCTTCTTATAACGTTGGCCAAAGAATACCCAGAATTGTTGAGTTTGGGCATGGAAATCAGAGTGCAAGTGACGCAATACGTCGAAGACAGAATCATTGCATTGAGAGAGAACAACCAGGCCACCAACGAGTATCAGAACTGTGCTGTGTTGCGGGGCAACGCCATGAAGTTCATCCCCAACTTCTTCCACAAGGCCCAGTTACTGAAGATGTTCTTTTGTTTCCCCGATCCACATTTCAAGCAGAGAAAGCACAAGGCCAGAATCATCACGAATACGCTTCTCACCGAGTATGCCTATGTTTTGAGAGAAGGCGGTATCGTGTACACCATCACGGACGTCAAGGACTTGCACGAGTGGATGGTGAAGCATTTGGAGGAGCACCCCATGTTCGAGAGAAAGACCAAGGAATGGGAAGAGCAGGATAAGTGTGTGCAGTTGATGTGGAACCTGACGGAGGAGGGCCAGAAGGTGACGAGGAACCTGGGAGACAAGTACATAGCGTGTTTCGAGAGATTGCCTACACCCGAGGACTGCGATTAATCAATCCCGGTGCTAGTGCATTCGTATACAACAGAAAGCAGCAATTGCATCAGACCTGCAAACAAATCATAAATAAACGCCAATTGCAGAAGGCCGTGCCACACCTAGTAAGACGGCGCAACAGCCGTCCAGGACAGCCACCTTACAAGGCAGCGGTCTTGGAGGCCAAGGTTTCTGGGTCCTCGGTGACGATGCCGGAAGGAGTTCCAGAGGGCACCGAAGGGAAGGAGGAGCCAGTGGCATGGGCGGTTGAAGCAGCAGAGCCAGCTCCCTCGAGAGGCTTCTCCACAGCCACAGGCTCAGCGCCAGCTCCAGTGTGGTAGGAAGTGTCGTTGTTGGAACCAACGGTGGAACCGGCAGTTCTGGTGGGGAGCTTGGACAGGATGAAGTCGCCAACTGGGCCGGTCTTCTTGGCCAAGTTGTCCAAGTGAGGAGCAGCAGCCTTGTGGGCCTGGTCGGTCAATTCGGAGGACTTCTGTTTCAAGAGCTTGGAGTAGTGAGCCACAGCAGCGTCAATCTCGTCCTTGTTCTGGATGTACAAGTAAGGCAAGGTGAAGGCCAACACGACGGAGATGATGGAGATGGTGTACAAGGACAAGTAGGAGGTGACAAAGTACAAGATGTACGAGACACCGGCGGCCTTCAAGGTCAACTCGATATCCTGGGCATACACGATGCGCTGGATCTGGGACTCGAAGCAGGTGGCGAATCTGCCCACGGCAGGCAAGAGCGACTCATTGACAATCTTGGAGTACAGAGGACCGTGGACAGTGTACTTGGTGACGAAGCCCTGGCCGGTGATCAACTTACCCACGTACTCGGCAGCGGCGGAAACCAAAAGACCGAGGTACGCCACGTAGAAGAAGTAGTTGATGACATTGACCTTGAGGAGAACAAGGCCAAGAACAAGGCCACCGAACACCTTACCTGTGGCGACAGGGTTCTTCCAGGTAAGCAAGGGCCAGACGCCGCCGGCAGGGGAGGAAGAAGCAGGAGGCTGCTCGGAGCTAACGGGGTGAGTGGGAGGCACAGTGGAGGCACCGTTGAAGTCAAACGACTCTTGGGGAGTAGACATGGCAAGAAGAGGTGTAGTAGGTGGAAGAAAAATAGTGAAGTAAATCGCACCGACGAAAAGGGAGCAACGGTGCGGCGGCCATGAGAGCAAACCGGTGGTGGGATGGTGGCGAAATCGGGGAAAAGGGAGAATTCGAGAGAAGCAGAAAACGGAACAATTGGCCTTTTCCAATGGCTTTTCTGGCCTCTCAGCCCTGGTCAATTGGCCGTGGTAGCTGTCACAAGACATTCACTATTGCTCGCCGCGCCATCACAGCGGTAATGCTTGCTTGCTGACAGAGAAGAAAACTGCAGGGGGAAGGAGGAATTGGGAGGAAAGAGATGGGAATTTTATGTGAAAATTGAAAATATTCAGTTAGTGCATTTTCTGCTTTCGCCGGCCCTCTGGTGTGTATTGTGACAAGGGGCCGCAGCGTATCAGGAGGAGGCTGAAGCGATAATGGCGAAGGCTCAGTGGGGAGATTTTCCGGAGGCGAAATCGAATTTCTTGAAGATTCTGTGGAATTGACGTATTTTTGAAAATGACGTATTTTTTGGACTCGATTTGCGCTTTTGGCTTTTGGTTTTGCCTGTTGGTGGCTATCACGGCCCTCGGCTGATGCGGAATGGTTGCAAAACAGTGGCGCCAGCTGCGCACCGCCTATCAGGACGACTCCAAAAATGGCACCACGGAGGAGGTAAAAATTTCTGCATTTTTTAAACGTAAACAGTTTGGATGTTTTGGGATGTGGAAATCGAAAAAAAGCCATTTTTTCCGCCAGACTTCTGACTCGATGTGTCCTTTCAGCCTTGAGAATCGCTACGTAACAGATTATCAATTGAGACCCGCATGCATATAAATGCGTGCTGTGCTTCTATCTACTGAACCGGGAGATTAGGGACGTTAATCGACCGGTTGAATTTTGAGATAATAGTTTTTCGTTGGGCATATCAATTGCATTTATACAAAGGGCCAAGGAGAATAAATAGATCTGCTATACTGGCAGCAGCCATGGGGCTGTCACGGGTCAGGAGGTGTCTTCTGATCGGTTTCTACCCAGACATCCCGAAGAGTCCCTAAGAAAAACACAGACTCCTCTGTCATAGACTAATTCTCTTTAGGATCCTCCAACCGCGGGGCAATTCATTATGTTTTGTTGAAGAGCGATATTTCTAGGGCCTAGTAGACGCTGTAATCAGATGATAAGTAGCCTGATCCCATGAAAATCCAAGGATACACTCTCTCATTTAATATGAACCTGCAAGCTTTTAGATCCAGAATTCAATCAATGGGTGTTCTCTTAACAGTATGTGCAAGGACAATGCTGATCTGCATGTTTAAATTGATATGACATCGCCAACGAAAGAAGATAGTACCAAGAGCAACGGATATTGAGAAAAGCCCAACCTCTTTTTTCTTTTTACATTTAATAAAGCTTTTCAGATATATATGATTGAAGTATAAGACTGTCTGATGAGCGATCAGCTTCCAGAGGCTTGTAGCTCGGGGCCACCTCCACCATATAGTCTAGTCTTCACAGGGTGTAACGTATTTTTTCTTAAAGATTGTTTTAGCAGGTCCACGCGAGGCTCTACAGCCAAGAATCGAGTTCTGATGTTGCGTCAAGCCTGGCTCGTCAGTGGGTTCTGCAAGAAGTTAAACGAAAGGCCCAAGGGCGGTATTTCTCTCGATTTAGCCAATGAACTTCACACTGCCTTTTGCCAAAAATCACCTTTCAGCGGCCTGAACCGCTGATAATGGAATGTGAAACAATCGGCATGGCACCGGAAATATGACAGATAGCCAAGGATGGCCAGATTTGGCAGTAGATCCGCTTCAATTGGCAATTGCATTCATGACAAATAATTCCTAATTTTTTTTTTTCCCCCGAATTCAAAATAAAAGCTATCGGCACAGATGATTCGGCATCCTATCCGATATCGTCTACCACATCACCACTTTATGCCACATTCATTTCAATGGAGTCAAAACGTTCACAACTTAGAATCGGCGTCCCCCAGAGCCAAACACCGCTCCGTGGCTAACACAGCACGCCCGTATTCCCTCTCTATCTCACTCCACAGCGACCCTGATGCGCCAATGGCCATGAGTTTGTGCCAATCCACAGACGCCATGACAAGCTGGGCTGTGGCTGTCTGCAAAAATTCCTCTAAATCGCTTCTTTTTATTGGCGCCTTTGCACAGACATCTATCAAAGAAGCAACCTTTGTGTGAAGGCGAGATAGCTGTTGAAGAAATGTTTGTGAATTATTTGCCTGCCAATGACACTTTTCGATATATCTCTTGTAGCCGTAGTCAAGGTCATGCCCGCCAAGGAAGTCAAACC
The DNA here is from genome assembly GCA_003708405.2 of Candidozyma heveicola. Lineage (NCBI taxonomy): Eukaryota > Fungi > Ascomycota > Pichiomycetes > Serinales > Metschnikowiaceae > Candidozyma > Candidozyma heveicola. The sequence goes on from PPOB02000006.1 coordinate 634,498, forward strand.
ACCACTGTGCAAAGCGTAGCAGGTTTTCGCAGAATCTTTTCACTTCGTGAAGTTGCACAGATAGAGCATTTTCAAGGCATCGTAAGTCTGTCAATGGTCCAGCTTGATTGGAAGGTGTTTTGAGCACGGGAGCCTCCCTCAATCGCTGCAATCGGCCGAAAGACGTACCCTTTCGCAGAACTTTTGGTGGTTCTCTACCTGCCCTGGTAGTAGTGATTCGAACGTCACAAGCACTGCTCAAGGGAACATCCCATGGGTCACAATGTTTCAATTCTTGACTTTTTCGGCCCAGTGGATTCACCATTTGCGTAAATCTCACCATAGCCAAACCAGCCTCATACTTTTCCATAGCAGCTAAGTTATTTCCAGGTCCATTGGCAGCTCTGGCCATTTCAAAAACCCCACGACCAAAATTCTCAACCACCATCGCAAAAACCTGTTCAAGTTGACAAAGATGCCCTTCCTGTCTCTTTACTCTTTCGGAAATCCTCCTTACGGCTCCATAAATGTCCTCGCTGCTTAGAACAACTCGATTGAGCACCTCACAGACTTTAATCTTAGAGTTGTTTTTTCGGCTAGATACTTCCAAAAGAAACTGATTCAACCTGTTGATAAAAATAGATACATCCAAGGGCAATTTGCTGTATGTCGTTGGAGATTCGCTGGGAAAGCTTTCCTCCTGAGCACTTTGCTCAAGGAACCTGACGCTTTTGGCCTGGTTTAAACAGAAGTCTCCGGCAATCTCTCGAAAGCTCATTAGATGAACAACAGAAAAATGTAGTATAGATTAAAAGATTTTTTCCTTTTGCGTTCCCCTTTGTCTTTAGATGTTGCAGCCATGTTTCAACTCCATGTATCACATTTCGCAGCCATTCTGTACACTGTGCGACTCTGGCTGCAAAATCAATCCATGACACCCTTGCCAATATAGTCACACATTACCTTGAACTTATCGTCGGCTTCTTTAAGTTGCTGTTCAAAAACCTCGGTGTCTTCCTTCATCCGGAGTTGTCTCTCACGTGCAGCTTCCAAGGAGCTCAAATCATCGACACAAATTGGGCACTTTGGATCGTCCTTACCGTTTTCTGAAGAGTCCGGAATGTAGATATTCTCATTCAAGCAGCGTTGGTGATAAGCGTGTTTGCACTTGAAGTATATCACAGGGAACTCTAGATGCAATTCGCACCCGTTGCATTTGGCGTTATTAGCTACCACTGGGTTAGTGGTGAGCTCTGTAAGAGCAAGCGAATTCTTCGTGGATTCATTTTCGTAAGATGCAATCAACTTTTCGTTGTTGTTGATGTGCTTGCCGGTCTGCTCAAAGTGGTCGATTAAGTAATCTCTAACCATACCAATCGTTGCATTAGGGTTGGGACTGAGGGCTTTGACGATCTCCAACGGTGTAAGAAGTTTATGCTTTTTGATTTTTTCAAGAAGGAAATGGAAGTCTTTGTTGGGGAGCTCGTCAATCGCTCCATTTGAGCTTCCCAAAAACTTGAGCATTAGCGAGTATAATTTTGGTTTCCGTTCACCATGCTTGCGTACCACCTCAAGACAACCATGAATATCTCCGTCCAACTGGCGGGATCTGAATGCTGATTCTTCAAAATTCTCACTCGATTCATTGATGATAGTTCTGCCCTCCTCAAAGTTGTACATGTACGATAACAATAAGGCTTTTGACTTGTCAATGAGTTCACCATTTTCGGACAATAACAACTTTGCCTTTTCCTTCCACCCGTTAGCCTGGTCGGTATCCTTCGAAACCATTGAAAGGTACTGCTCGTACAACGTGATAAGCAAGTCCCGCTTGTCATTTGCGTTGCCTTGGTACTTGTCAAAGGTTTGAAGGCATGCTTCAAGGAAAACAACGAACTCACGCTCATGACCTATGAAACAGTGGAATACAAGACTCGGTCTTGGGGGCAAATAGGTGGGTTCATCTATCTCCACTTCCTCGGGTGCATCAGTGTTAGAACCACCTGAAAGATAGCTCAAAAATGCACCATACGACGAGATGGCAGGGTCCGACTTTTGCTCAACGATCGTGGATGAAACCTGAGAGTTCTCAAAGAAGTTCAGTTTTTTGTCGGGCTTATACTGTCCAGTAAAAACATTGATCAAGAGTTCTGTGGTTTCCATTGGTTTGTATCTGAGGAGAGCCTCCAGGAAATCAATGAGGATTCGAAGTAACTCATCGATGGGAAGAGACTTGATGTAAGTGATACACTTCTCGTGTTGGCCAAGATCATTTAACTGTATGTCCACAATGGTGTGTGGTCGATTGAGCTTCAATAAGAGTTGTGTGACTTGATGATAGTAGCCACACTCTTTGAAGAGATTGATGAAGAGCGAGTAATTCAAAGAGTCGTAATCGAGCCGGGACTTCTTTTCTTTCTGAGATTCACCTTCGGATTCAATCTCCTCGATAAATTGGTCAATCTCTTTAGTCATTTTGAGTTTGCAGTAGCAGCATACCAACAATGTGACATGGTCGCTGTCAGCCAAGCCTAATCTGTGCAACTCAGTCAAGAAGCTCGTCATATTTTGGATGTTGGAGACTTGTTTGAAGCCCATCACAACGCTGATGATGAAATCGTCCAAGTTATCTTCGTCTGCGTCGTCGCCCTTGTTCGTTTCTTTGCTGTAGAGCAGGAGACATTGTATGTACTTGTCAATCGAGCCATCGTAATCTCCCTTTCCATAGAGATAGTCACCGAATAATCTGTAGATTCTCAAGAGGGTTTGCTCGTCTAGGCCATTCTGTGATGCAAGATTGAGGGCGATGCTGAAAAGCTCTCTTTGCAAGATTGCTTCCAACTGCTGGTTGATGGGTTTTTCATGAAGCTTGTACAAGACGCCGTCTGTGGAAAGTAAGAACACATTATTGTCGCTGTTTGAGGCGAACACGTGGGAAATGGTCAGATTGGGAATGGTCAAGCTGAAGGAAATGTGCATGTTTTTAAGATCCAAGACAAGCAAGCGTGTGAGTGTTTTGGAGGAGCCATCGCTTGTTTCCTCGATCGGGCACACTATCAACAAGTAATCTTTGAAAAGACGGAGGATCTTCTTCTTGGGAACATTAAAGTTGATCACATTAGAGCGACTCACATGGTTGAAGAACTTCAAGTCCTCGGTGTTTCCCGTGATCAATTTCGAAGAACGGTGCTCCAAATCTGAGCAGTCAAGGTCAACGCCTTGGTTTTTAGAGAGCACGCGGTGGGCCTTTCCTTGATTCCTTCCAGTGGTAAGAACAGTGAGAACCTTGGAAATCGTAGTAACGTAGATAATCTCCTCAAATCTGTTAAAATGAAGGCCTGTGATTGGATCAATGCTTTCGTAGATTACCCTCTGTTTTGCGCCTCGATCTCTGAGCATATCGCCTCGAACAAGTATCACCTTTCCGTTGGTGTAGCCAATGGCAATACACGTCAAGGAATCGTTAAAAGCCACGCATGAAACAGGATAGGAGTTGTCACCCTCGTGAACCGGAACCTGTGTGACGAACTTATGTTTCATGGTGTCATCGTCGTTCACGGTGCTAGGGCTCAATTGGGTGATTTTGTTGAGATCCCATACTTTAATGATAGCAGGTAAGCCCTGGGCTTCAGCCAAAGTGACTAACAAGTTCAGGTGAAGTAACGGCTTTGTGAATGTGATTCTGTACTCCAAGTCGTAGGCGCAAAACAGCCTTACCAGCTGCAACAGCGATTTGTCAATGAGTCGTATATAAGCATTCTGATAAGCGAACACGATATAAGATTGTGATGAGGTGATAGCAGACAACGAGGGGTCCGAAAATAGGGGAAACTCCAGCTGATAGTTTGGGTCTCTGATAGGAAGAAAGTCAAAGAGCTGGAACTGGCGCCAGGTTGACGGTAGAGACATGCTGGATAAGTAGTAGTATTAGGTTGGTGATAGTTCGCACCCACACACCATAAGTACCAGCATCAACAGTGGATTAGGAAGGGGTAATAAATGTAAGTATAAAAAAGCTGGGGGTTCCAGTTAGATTTAGTGCTTGTTTAACGTATTTGAGGAAAATCAGGTTTTGTTCGGAGATCAGCGTCTTATGTTGTGGTTTCCCGCAACCGACTAGAGAGATAAGTAAAGTGTTGCAATGAATGAGGAATCTTTGTAGATCATGAAATTGTCTCAGAGCTTTCAATCAAGTGTCCAACAGAGGTAGACGTTTGGTTGTCAAATCCAAGGCTTTTCTGGGCTCAAGAGCATATCCACTAACATGCCCACTTCCAGTGGACACGGACGATCTAGTTGGGGCGCAATTGGTGAAAGTGTCATTCAGTCATAACTATTAATTGAAATTAAGGAAGCCTTGAAGTCAGTCTCCTTTTGCAACACAGATCAGATATGCTGCTTCTTAATGGCTGCGAAAAGGCGAAACAAACTAAAAGCACCGTGCCAATGTGTACCCATTTGCAACTAAAGTCTACATTATCCCGTATCTAAGCAAGTAAAAATAAATCCCTATAAGCATTCATCTGCCAGTGACACATTCACTACCTGGTCTAGGCTTCAATATACATAGCACAATACAATAAACTGACCCACCACAAATACTTATAAGTGTCAAATGCACTATGAAGCATTTTCAGAGAATTGAAACAACTCACTAGGAATTCAAATGACCCCTAGGAGCCCAGACACCCAAACGACCCGAAAGACACACCTTACTACTGTTTCTTCCTACACCCGTGCACCCATAGTAACCTCCTCTGCTCAGGTCCATCGCAGATTTTTCTCTGCACTCCACCATCAATTCTTCAGTTCCATCTGAACCCACTAAACCACCATGCTTCCCAGATTGAGCGACCTGTTCTCGCTCCTCGAACTACCTAGAATATCTGATGTTCCTACGCATCAACGCGTGGTTCTTCCCCACAGCCAGAAAAACCTCTCTTTCGAGGAAACAAACTTCATACATTTGGGCATGTCCAAGCTGATAATCTCCAGTTATGTGTTGAAGCCCACGCCGAAACTCGTGTGGTCGTTTCCATTGCCGTCCAGTACATTGGTGGACAGCATGGACGTGAAAGACGATTTGTATGTGGTGGGCCTCAGTGAGAGAAAGAAGCACTTGATCAAGGTGATCAAGAAAGTTGGAAGCGAGGAGTCCAGCACAGCAGAATATCCAGTCGACTCTCCCGCAGTGGGCATCATGGCGGGAAGTGATTCTTCAGTTTACGTTCTTTTGAAAAATGGCTCGTTGGAACACCTCCAGTACAATGAAGCACAGGCTGATGCTGAAGATCCAACCCAGATCTCTTTGGCCAAGGCATCCAATTTGACCAGTTTGCCAGTGCTTCCTAGATCTTCCACCCACAATGTCATCTACCACACATTCATATCCGACCACGCTTTCCAGCATAAAAGTTCGCTTTTGTTCTACATCACTCGCCTGAACAGGCTGAACTCATACACATGCCGCTTGGTTGGTCTCGACGGCTCCAAGACATTTGAAATTTACAGTATCACCTTCGAAAGAACCGATCTTCACAAATGCCTTTTCACGTATTCTGACGGCGTGGTGTACTCCTTCAACAAGTATGACAGGGTCATTTCTTCTGCATCGCTCATGAAACCACAGAAGATCATCAAGCTGGTCGCCTTACTGCTGTATTTGGGCAAAATCCAAGATGAGGACGTTGGTTTCTTTGCCCCCTCTCCTGAGAGATTACTCATTTCAGCGCTGTCTAAACTTTACTTGATCAATTTCAAGTACGAATCTTTGCTCGACAAGTTCCAGCACGATCCCCACATCAAGTTGTATTTCAACTTTGCATTGCCCACCAAGGGCGAATCTGCCGCCTCCAGCTCAACTTACGCCTTATACTTGGGCTACAACGAAAAGAGAAAAGCCAGTAAGCTCAACTACATCCAGGTTGATGTTGGCCAGAACACCTTGAGAGAATGTTTGGGCAAGTCGCTTCACCAAAAGAACCAGAACTTGAAGGCGTATCCTGCGCTTCTGGTGAAAGATCTTCCTTATGCCGTCAAAAAGGGCACTCACGAATTAAATGAGTTTTACGACTCATTGAAGGAAAAGACGGATCCAGCGGAATTCAGCGAAGCCGTCATTCAATTTTTCAAGAACGAGGAGGTCAAGGACAATGCAACTTACTCACACGCAATCACCGACAAGGTTATAGATTCGGTTTTCTTGGAACGCATTCTTGGACTCATATTCAAGGTGGACGAGGGAAACAAGACTGTCCAAATCCAGAATGAGTCATTCATTCCAGAGGTGGCTATGACATACCTTCTCAGTCACCCTCTCTATCCTACAAAATACGCCAACGGTCTTCTTTTGCTTTTAAGCGAGCTCAACGAGCCCGAATTACTCAAAACTGCCATCGAGAAATGCCCAGCGCTTTCTATCGATGACCTCACAAACGAGCTCAACAACTTGACAGAATTGGCCGATGAGTTGGACAAGGACTCGGAAAATGCCAATCTGGCGCAGTTGATCCTCTTGTTTTTGAAGGCAACCATCGACAGACTCGTGAGCAACTTTTCCCTCCCACAAATCACCAAAAAGTTGCTGGAGATTTTGACCGCTGAATACGACGGCTTCAGCAAGAAGTTGGAACGCATGCTCGGTGTTTTTATTAACATCAACACCACCAGCGCCTGGGACTTGGTGCAAGCTGTGATTGATGCCGGAGGACTTTTCAACTGGTCGATTCCTGTAATCGAGAAACTCGGCCTGGTCATTGATGCCAAGGTCGAGGCTCTCAGTGCAAACAGCTACAATTTGACGCTTGTAAACCAGGCTTTACAGGCAGACAGCAACAAGAAACAGAGCAAGAAGAAGCCTGCTAACAAGGCCCCAGTGGTGGACAAGATCCACGAGATCGGCACGCAGAAGCAGGAGTTGGACGCTCTTTTGACCATGAGCAACGGAACGACCAACCAGAAGTTGCGTGTGGACGAGGGCATTGAGTTGGCCAAGCGTATTCCAGCTTATTCGAGAGAGAAGTTGGTTTTGTAATGAGTACGATGCATTAATAGACAAAGGACCAAAGAAGAGTCGAGGATTTAGTAGGAGAAGAGGCAAGATTGGCTGAAAGACAATGATAGGCTTTTTCTTGATGGTGCTCCAAGTAGACTAGCTCGATATGTATTGTATATTTCGCAGCCATTACAGTACATTCAAAAGCCGCCATAACCGTTTGCGGGCAACAATGAGAAATTCGGCAGGAGAGCAATAAAATGATTTTCAAAAACTGATTTGCAAGAAACACCTATTATTTCTCCTTACCCCCAGCTTCGTGCTTTGCTTCCACCAGCTTCTTTCATCGCCTCCTGCATACACTAGTCCATTTCAACCACTAGTACCTGAGACAAACCTCATCACAAAGCTACATGACGAAATCTGCCCTTCTGGTGTACAGGGCTGCCCTTAGGGCTACCCGGGTTGCTTTCAATGGAGATTCCAAGATCCTCACAGCATCCAGACTCAAGATCAGAGAAGGTTACGATCAAAACAGAAACCTCACTGACAAGGAAGAGATCAACAAGGCCATCACTGATTTGGACGAGGTAGCCAAGTTTCTCGTGAAGAACATTGTTCAGGCAGAAGAGAAAGAGAAGGACAAGTACTTTCTCCACTTTCACAAAGACACTGAGTTGGGCGACAACGCTACTATCAAGCAGAACAACAGGGCCAACATGGGCTCTTTGGCTGGAGCCAAGGTCAGGCGCTGCAGCGATAACAAATAAAATTTAAATAGACAACGGACTGGGATGGATAGACTTGACTTTGTAGTTCGAGCGGAGAAGAGAGTATGAGAGGGTATGACAAAAGTGATGGGGCGAGTATGAGGTCAGAATCGGAGAGATTCGAGGGTTTCTTTCTAACTGCTTTGAAATGCAATAGAGCGAGAGGGGAAGTGGGTACCATTCTTCTTTGCTTGCAATCATACCAGGGGTTTTTAAGTGGTCTTTTCCATGACTTCAATTTGTAGCTATTGGGCGTCTGCTTCTGTCGAGTTCTCCACAAGCTCCTCGCCAAAACAGCAGTAGCTCCTCTATAAGCTGGATCAGCCATCAGAGAAATTAAAGAAAGTTGCAATATATTGAAAGGGATAATAGAGCCCTATTTCTGAAGGTTGCCGATGATAGTGAGAGATCAGTACTACAGCCCACATGGCTCCAGCATCAAAAGCTCTTCATTTTATACCGCCCTAGAATGAAGCTACCCTACTGCCACAATAAGCCCGTTGAAGCCTTTTTGTACATCGCTACTAGCAGGACGGTAATATTACATTTCTAGAAAAAGTATATCTTGAAAAGCAAAGTTGCAAATACAAATCATTCGTAAGGTCTCAAGGACCCGTCTAGTCATTGATTTAAACTGATACATCCCAAATTTCCAACCAAACTATTCTTCCAAGGAAGAGGTTAAATTGGAGCTAATTTTCTAGGAGCGATTGAAGTTTGGTCATCATTGAAGGTCAGGTATCATGCGCTCCGAGTGACGTATAAACTTTTACGAAGCGGCTTCATCTGGAATTTGCGAGCTGTTCGAAGTTCGTAAATGCTCAATTAGGAGATTTTGGCTGCCAAAACCAGGATCCTCTGAGATGACTCACCTCTGCATCTCAGATGTACTTGCCACAAAAACGTAGGCAAGGTACTTCTACGCTAATTAAACATCGCATTCGAAAGAATCAGCCGTCTGAATTTCCCTAAATTCGTTTTCAAGGGCATTTCAGAGTCAACAGTCGGACCCACCACTCTTAAGCACGGCTGCGAAAATCCACATCAACACACCTACTACTCAATGGCACCGCGAGAAGTCACCGTTTCCAAGGCTTTGCTGTACCTTCTTCGGCACGGAGCAGTCAAAGAAAAGCTCCCGATTGACTCCCGCGGGTATGTGGAGCTTTCAGTAATTTTAAACCATCCCCGGATCAAAACCCACCGGGCGTCTGTTGAAGAGATCCACCAGATCGTCGCCACGAATGACAAAAAGCGCTTCACCATCGAGACACGTGACGGCAAGGAGTACATCTGTGCCAACCAGGGCCACTCACTTCGCCTGGTCACCGAAGAAAACCTCCAGCCGCTCAGTTACGAGGAGATGCCCAAAAACGTCTACCACGGCACCTTTGTCAACAAAATGAGCCTAATCTCAAAAAGCGGAGGGCTCCTGCGGATGAACCGTAACCACATCCACTTCACGTCGGATGCGGAGTGGAGTCAGCTGGGGATCCGTAAGTCGTGCACGGTTTTGATCTTCTTGGACCTTGATAAGTGCCAGACGCAGGGGCTTGAGTTCTTCCGGTCGGCCAATGGAGTAATCCTCACAAAGGGGGACGAGCGGGGGATGGTTCCCTCGGGGTGTTTTCGGGAGATCAAGTATTTGTAGAGGCTGAGACTAAGTCTAGGGAGTTTTGGAAAGAAATGGGCAGCTGGGGGGAAGATGTAATAAAGTTTCGGAGAAACCGCCAGGGGCAAGGTGGTAGTACGAGGTGGAGCCACGGCCACCCCGCTTCCTCCACGAGTTCAGAAAAAGAAAAAGAGACAATGGGCATAGAGAAAACGCCTTCATCAAGTGGATCTACCGTTATCGCCAGATGCAAGGAGACGACGAGAACGCCAAACTGTGGATTTGCTGAAATGCCCAACCCAAAGATCTCGACAACGCCCCGCATGACAAATCCAACAAGTCCAAGCTTCTTCTGGGTCCGGAGGCTTGAACAATAGACTTCGGGGCCAGGGCGGACGGTGTGGAGCCGCCTAAGCCGACGGGACTCGAGGATTTCTAGAATCACGCGGCGGAGTAGGCATGTCGAGAGATGGATTTTAGAAAGGAGAAGATTGAAAAATTGCAAAAGTGAAAATGGAAAAAGTGAAAAATTGCAAAAGTGAAAACGGAAATTTAATTCTCAGAGTAAACCAGAAAAGAGTGTCTCAAACGGCGCCGCGAAAAGACGGCTGATGGGCCCCAGGCGCACCGTAGGGCAGAAACACAACGCAGCGTTGTTTCCAGAGTCTTCCTCGTGGGGCAGAGTCGCCAAGCAAGCACAGCAAAAACAAATCCAGAACGAATCAGTGGCAAAAAATAAAATAGAACAAACCTAAAGCAAAACGAAAAAAGCCCCCAAAAAGCAAACCCCAAATCCTGTCTCCCCCCAACCGTCTCCAGTTGCTCGAGATTCGAGATTCGACCCTGCCCCGGCAGGAATCTGGCTGGACTCGCGCCCAGCGGTTGGTCCCGCGCGGGCTAGACCAAAAAAACTCTTTCGCAGCCAAATCCAGGCTCCACAACGGCGAGCGATTCGGGCCCATTTGGCGGTTTGGAAAGTGTTTGCTTTTTGGCTTTGCTCGTGGGCCCGAAAATGCCATTTTTGCATTATTATCCGGCTTGGGCCCGGTGGGGCGCCGGAACAACCGGTGGTCCAGGCTTTGCGTGCTCGCGGGTCTAGAATGGCACCGGCGGCAACCGAAAGATCGTATAAAGCAGCGATGCCGCCGGGATGACTTCTGGTCCTGGAACTCACAACGTTGTTTTTGCCTGACGTTTTTGAAGTTTGAATCAATCCTTTTATTTATCTGCCTCGGTGCACCTTCAGCTACTGCCTCCACTGCCCATAGACTTGCAGCCAGTAGCTTCCCACCATTGAAAGTTCAACCAGTACCCAGCGCTCTTGGATAGACTGGGCCTGCTTCTACTGACTGCCCAGAGGGCCCCTCCATCCTGATCACCGCCACAGAGCACTCCCGGGCCCCCGTCGACTACTCGTGCCCCCCGGCGCTTCGGGCTCACCAACAACTGACCTGTAACAGGCTCCCCCACACCGTGCAACAACCGGTTTATGAATACACCCCGATGAACAACGTCAAGCTCCGAACGCACACGGAACCCCCACAGCCCCCGGTTTCAGACACTCGGATCTGCCAGTGGTACTGCTGTGATTGCGGAAAGGCCTACGGAACACTACGATCTGAGGAGTTGGGCGAGTGTAAACCGCACGAGGTGAACGGGTATTTTGAGAATCACCCTGTGGTTGTGGAACCGGCCTCCCGCTTCACCTGTCTGCGTTGTCGCCATATGATGTGTCCGTACTGCTTGAAGCTACGGTACCTGGATCTCTCTCCGAATGCATAGAGGGTGAAGGACTGAAGATGAAGAAGAGGATGAAGACAGAAAAAGACAGTAGCCATCGCCAGTCGGAGGCGGGACTTCCGATCGATAGAGGCGATGGCTGCAAAGTGAGCCGGCTCAAAAACGGTTTCTAGCTGCCGAAAGCGATGCTTTGAGAGCCACGGTCGAGAGCGGAGGATCCGGATGCTACAACGATCCGGCCTTTGCCACTTATGACCGGCAGATGTAACGAATAGCCGCTCCACCGCTTAACTACACCCCCTACGTTGCATAGTTTATCGAAACATTTACGGTATATCGCAAACTCCCTCTTATCTGCTGATGTTCGAGGCCTAAAGCATGTCGCCTAAACTAGCCCCAGAATTGCTCCAGTTTCGAACGCCTGGGAAAGCAATCTTGCGAGATGAAACTTAAATAGGGTTTCAATGCAGTAAGCTGATAAGGTTTCAACGGTTTACGGAATGTCAGTAATGATGTAGGCTTGTTTGTGGCATGACATTTGTAGATGAAGGTGTGTTTTTCTTAAGGCGTACACTCGAAAAACTAGAAGCCATGCTTCTGTAGAAACACCCCTGATATGATGTGGGGAGAGTATTGCAAGGGTCAATCAGGATGGCAAATAAATTCAATAGTGGATGTTGTTTGAAGTATGTAAATGGAACAGGTCGTCAGGGGAAAGAGTCATCAACGAGAAATCCTTAAAGAAAAGAGTTGTAAATGGAAAATGGCGACTACAACCACGAATAGCCAAAGGGTACTCGAGCCGAAATGCCAAATGTTTTGAAATCCAGGCATGTTGTGCATTTCCGGTCATGTTTCCTCTTATCTCTTGTGTTTACTGTTGGTCGAAATCGGGCCAGTTGCAATCCTGAAATGGCTCATTCGGCTCCAGCTGGTACTGGTCAGGCGGGCCATTTTTCTCTTGTACGTCGTTTTGGCACCAGATTTTACTGATCTTGTTTCGGGTCTACCAGCGCTTCAATAGCTGTCAGAATAGCTTCAAGTATTTCCATATATATCCTGATTCCAATGCAACACTAGGATACCCCGAGCAGTGAGTTAGTGATTGTAAAGCAGACTGTGGCAGTTGATCTGCCAAATAATGAACACAGTCTCTTACTTCTCAATCGTTAGGTATGTCACCTTCATGACGATTGAGTCATTCATTCAGCGCTAATAGCTGCTCAATGATCCCTACAGAGCACTTTTTGAAAGGAGAAAAAGAAAGCATATGAAGAGGTCGCCGGTAGGTAACTAGCCCTTTTGGAGCTATTTACATAGTGTTCTTAATCTCTCTTTTGACGGGGAACGGTATCTTAGCAGAGGGACGCCTGATTGTTGTTTGATGAAGACTATATATTAGGAAGTTTGACTGCCGGTTTTCAGATGATTCGTTATCTTATGGGCTATTTTAAAGAACAGCGGCGGGATTTGTATACGCTAAGACCAAGCCCTTGTACACTTAAAAGAGCGGAAACAGCTTCACTGGTACCTACAATGACTGGACACAAGACAGTTTACTGGCACCGCTTGCAGAAACAGAGGCCAAACAAAAATTATGGCAATTCCAACTCCCTTGGTGGAAGGCTTATCTGGTGGACTCCTCGATGAGGTTCAAGAATAGACTTCTCCTTTATGCTGAATTACAATCCTCCAGCATCAGATGTGCCATACGTCAAATGACTAATAAATTTTTGGCGAAGGACGCAGAGAATTCTACTTAAACTATCTTTTGCTTTTTCCTCCTGGGTACCATGGTACATTCTACCTACTTAGTTCACAGTAGAGGCCCTATTAATATGAAAAAGCCGGGTCTACCGCAATTTACAGCCAAATCAGAGGCAAACCGTTCGGTTCGATTTACGCCCACACGTCGAAAGCACAAATAGAGAAACCATCCATGTGAGAGCTCCATGGATTCAGGTGCCATGTTTGCAGCTACAAATATCACCTTCTCAGAAGTGCACTCATTTCACACTTCAGTGACTGACCGCATCCTCCACTGACCCTTAGCCCCTTGCAGCCTTTTCCGTTCTTTGCATCCAGTCACTCCCCGAATCACACCCTTTGGCCCAAAGCCAAAATTTCCTAAATGGGAGGTTCTCATGGACTGCCTGAATTGGCCGCGAACCCATATACTGTAAGGCAGAATAACCGAACGGGTCTCTCAAAGCCTCCTCTTTCCTTTCTTAGTTTTTCTGGGATCGTCGGTTTTGGGTCATTTTGCTGTCGGTTCGTTTTGGTGCATTTTCGCTGCATTGCTGACATCATTGGAAGACCTTCAATCGCTGCACAGCGGCATTTGCAGCCATTTTCCAGACCAGGTCAAAGTAGGTCAAAACGCCAAGTAAAGTTGTATAGGCCCTATTCCAAGTTACTAGGAGCCCCCTTTTTTGTAAAAACCCTTTGTTGGCTTTCATGCCCTCTGGCCTTCTGGAAATAGCCTCAGCCATATCCTTCAGCCTCCACTCAGAGGGGCCAGGTGGAGGGGTCAGGTGGAGGGGACCGGCAGAGACGGCTGAACGGTGAATGAACGTGATTGGCCGGAACCCAAAAAAAAACCAGAATTCGCCAATTCTCAGTAACCATCTTCACTTTTTCCCAGGCCGTCCTTCTGCTTCTCACGGGACTGGCATCTGACTTTTCCCCATCCCTCCACGATCCACCCACGCAAATCCAGAAAAACACGGATCTTCCTCTCAATAAAACTACACCCCGCTAGAACCTCGCTAAACCTCTAAAATTGCAAAAAAAAATCATTCTCTGGCCCGGATATCGTCCCGTGGTTTCCTCACTAGAACCCATGTGAGAGCGATAAACCCCCACTTGGCTGCAGGACACCCGCCAACACCATCGTTAAATAACTGGGGAACTGCCTCCCCACTGTTCGTTCATTCCTACTTCCCTGCTCTCTATGCGTATTGTTCCGCAACACAAGCACCAGAAGCTTATTCTTCAGTGCTATCCGCCCGGTAAGGTGGCGGACAAGAAGCCTAATCCGTCCGAGCTTTCCTACCTTTTGTACTATGCGCTGACTCGGCGTATCAAGTTGGTGAAGGTTGTGGATTTTTTGGAGGCCAAGACAAAGCGGGATGTCAAGGGCTCCAAGCTGGGCAATTTGCAGGTCACCTTGGGTATCATCCTGGCGCTTATCGACAAATGTGCTGACAATTTGAACGCGTTCGCTGGTCAAGTGGTTTCCATTCTTCACATCATTCTTCTGGTCAAGGAGTTGCCAATTTACAAGCTGCTTGTGTCTACGTACGGTGTTCTTTGTCTGAAACTTGATGGCGGCCTTTTTACAGGTGATAAGCTGTTCGTGGAGTCGTTCACCCAATTCACAGACTCTTTCATCACTGCAGGTGTTAACCAGCTGAACAGCTCCACTACCAACAAAACCGAGTGGCGCCTTGTGGCACTTACCACGTCGAAACACGTGTTCAACTGCTTGGGCTTCAATTCCCGTTTGCTGCGTAAATTCGTGTCCCGCTGCGTGCCGTTGTTGGCTGAAACTGTGCTTTCCCATGCTACTCAGGACAATTTGCTCACCCGCTTGAACAGCAACTTGAACGTGGAGGACGACAAGCTCCACAGCTTGAACAAAGTCGTCACCGCCCGTACGGCGGCACAGGCCCGTGAGATCGAGGAGCATTTGGAAAACGACCTTGTTTCAGAACTGGACCTCAATGAAGAGGCTTTGGCGGCTCTCAAGGCTCTTTTCAACACTTCGCTCTCCAATCAAATCGCCGAGGCTACCAACGAGGTGGTGGATTTCAACTTCGCCAATGCTGCTCAGACTGACGTTGACAATTGGGGTAACACCTTCTTGGAGATGTGCGCCTCGTGGATCCCTGTGCAATTGCGTTTCATTGCCTTGCTGACGCTCTTGCACCGCTTGAGTACCGCCTCGGAAAAAACCGACGCCAACTCTAAAAACTATGGTGCTTTGGCTCACACGGCGAAGTCCCTTCTTGGTCTCGTCTCCTCCAACTTCAACATGATTGGTCTCTCCATCTCCGACGTGATTCAGCAGCTCCTCACCTTGCAAACTAACTTGCACTTGCTGTTGGCTGACTACTTGTCTGGAAGCGAGGTCCGTGACTTGAGCAGAACCTACACCCAATGTGTGTGTAACCTTTCCAGCCATATCTATTACTTTGACCAGGTCCAAGACTCCATTGAGGGCATCTTGATGCAGGTGGACTCGGTCATGATCAACGCAGATACCAACAAAACCAGCCGCGTCCACGACTTGGTGATAGTGTTGCTCGACAACATTTCGAAGGTGATGAATTTGTTGACGAAGAAGCTGAGCTCTATCACCAGAAACGATGCCACTTTAGAGAACTGGGATCTGGGCTTACAATTGTTGACGGTAGAGAAGAGCTACGAGGACTATTCGCTGGAAGCGTCTGCTGAACAGAAGGCTTCTCTTAAGGCCAAGTTCTTGCAAGTCTTCCAAGAGTTTTTGGAAATTGAATTCCTCAAGTCTGGCGGCAAGGCAACACCATTTTCTGCACAATCCAAGGCTGTCTATTCCGAAAATAACCCGACCGAAGGACCTGAACGCTTTTTGATTCCTGACTACAATGAGTATACCAGTCATCCACTGAACTTCCTCAACAACATCCTCGTCCACGCGAACGAGTACCTTGCATCCCCCAACAGCCCCGCTATATCCAAGTCACTTTTGAAAACGTTACAGACGTTGCTCTCGGTCACCGGTATCAATTTCGTGCACAATTTCATTCCTTTGTTTCTGCACTGGCAGCTAATTGGCGGCACTGCATCGCCTGTTGAGGTCGAGAAGGACAAATTCGCCTACCTGTTGTTGAAGTCCCTGGTGGAAGTTCTCAACGAGAAATACGCCGAGTTGTTACAAACCGACCTTACGAAGCTGAGTTTGTGGGATGCTCTCTCGCTGGATATCAACGAGAGGCAAGCTGCTCTAACCAGTGGTGGTACCTTCAACACAAGGGTTACGCAAGACTTGATCTATGAGTTCTTCGCTACCACATCTGTGAGCAACTACATCAACCCACAGAAGCTGTTGTCTCTCGATGTGAGCAAGATCCAGCACGACAATGAGACCCGTAGAAAGTCGCAAGTGGTTGAAACTGACCGTTTCCAAGATGCTCGTGACAAAACCAATGAGCAGGTGAACGGCAATGGACTGAGTTATGGTTTGGGAACCGCCAATGACATCTCGTCCATCCACTCGGGTCTTGCCCACAGCCCTAGCAAAGCGAATGGTGCTGGCGACACACTGGCACAGGACACTCTCGACCTGAACAATCTGTTCAACCTACAGCACACCAACAACTACAGATACCTGTTGCTTCCAAAGGTGTCGGAACTCAAAAATTCTGTAAGTGGACAGACGCCGGACAACCGGTTCCTGTTCCAACAAAACAGCACGCCTCGAAGCGTGCTCCAGAAGCATGCGCCTGCTTCTGATGTGAGAACAATTCTCAAGTCGCTCCTGAGTGAGGAGGACAAGGATATTGTGGTTTAATTAATACCAAAAGCTACTTGTGATACTGTGTGCCCTCTGTACTTATACATCGTTTCGATTGATCTGCCGGCATTGTGTAATTGAATCTATGTCAATTGGTCTGTACTTTGCCAACCCATCTCTACCTCTACCCTACATTAGTTTCTGTCATGAGCGTCGTATTCCACTACTCGTCGTCATCTCCAAGCGCTTCAAAAGCATTGAAGGTGTTAGTCTGTTTATCCGCAATGGTGTCACGGGGATCCACGGCCTTGGACGAGCCCAAGTTCTTGTTATTGGGTTTCACCTTGACTGCCGTGTCCTTCAACAGCTCTCTGAATTTGTCTCTCTCATCGTAAGCTTCTTCGCCAAAAGACTTCTTAGGCTTGGTGTAAGTGGCCCATCCATCTTCATCCACAACCTCGGCGGCCTTCTTACGCAAATTGGGCTTTGGCTGGCCCAGTCTCAGCAATCTTCTTCTGTTCAAGTGGTTGTACGAGCGTTCGTTGCCTCTCTCGTCAATGTAGGTATCACCATTGGTCTGTCTGGCTCTCTTCTCGTTAGCAAAGTGTTCTCTGACCAGCTCCACCAAATCGTTGAAAGCTTCCAAGATCTCTGGTTTCGAAGTGTATGCGAGCTCCTTGGCCTCGAGCAACTGCTCCTCTGAGTACTTGGTCATGATGTGTTGTAGTTGACTGTGGAGAAAATTTTTGCGCGGTTACTACAAGCAGTAGATGGAAGGATGTGGTAGTGGAGGAGGATTCTGGGAGAAAAAAAGGTGGAAAAATGGAGAGGAGCGTGGATTGGTTGTTTTAGTTTGGGGTTTTTCGAATTGAGCATGCTGGGTTTCGTTTTGGTGTAGACGTAGTATTCCTCGTGTGAGCATAAAGGTCTTCAGAGTGAGACTGGTTTTGTGATACAGCAGCAGGGCCAGACAGGCGGCAGCAAGTTTTTAGAAAAAATTTAGGTTTTCGGAATCGAAGGAAGTTCTGTGTAATTGTGATGGAAGTGGATGACTTTACTGGTGATTTGTGGTTTTTGGATCTGAGGTGAGGATTTTAAGGGGAACACCTGCGGAAGCGATGCTTCCGTGCTTTCGTTGTTGGATTTTCATTTTGTGAACTGCTTGTTCTTTCATGTGGCTCTTTTGACCCTTTGTTTAATCTTTTTTGTCAAGTAATGTTTGTATGTTTCATGAATTCCCTCGATGTGTCTGATACTGAGGAATGGCTGCGAAATGCTGGATATATCGTGAACTCATTAAGTCCAGCTCGAGGCATTTTAATAGCTAAGGGCATTATTAAAATTTCAAAAGCTACGGAAACAAGAAACTTTAGAATTACTTAGATATGGCTGGTCCGTGTACTTCATATATCCACCACTAAAGGGATATATGGGTGTTTGGGTCGAGGAATCTTCTTCCTTCTGGATGCCCTTATATTTGTGCTCCTGAAAAACCTTCGATTTGTGCATTTACCACCATTCTTCTTTCTGGAGAGAAAAAAGGTCACTTATGAGTGGTTTAAGTATTGTTGTCTTTCGAGAAATGGGTCGATAACACCCTCTCTAAAACAGTCCATGCTAGGAACCGAACAGAGACTAAGTTTATGGGGTTTAGTCAAATGGCATGGTTGCCAATTTGTTCAATTGTTTAACTCAACTTGAAATGAAACGGCTTACTTGCTAATTTGATTTCAAGAAAAAAAAAAAAAAAAAAAAAAAAATACCATGCGACGGACACATGGTAAGGGCCTGAAGGTGTCTAGATGTTAGAGCTTATAATAGAACAGAGAACTTGCTACAAGAAAACAAACCATGTATGAAAGGAGAAGTTTGGGCGTTTCAATGACACTCTTGATGTCGAGGCGGATGGGAGGGAGGTTTCGCTTGATTCTTATCTTCAGACTATTCATTATAACGGGCTTCCGAGAGAATCTGCTAGATCAACAGGAAACTTTTTTTTTTTTAAAAAAGAGAAAAATGAAAAAGAACAATTTAAATAAAAATAGTAGAGTATCATAGCTGTCTTACCTACCAAGGCTCTAAAGACCCTTCACACCCATACAGCGCCATGAAAGACAGACAATACTCTTCATTAATCACAGCTCCTAAATTCAACAAATAATTCAATTAATTCTTTTTGATACAGCATCGTCTAATGCAGCTGTGTGAAGCCAGAAGTACTAAAGTATGATCGTAATTTGGAAGCATTTCGCATGACGTTTTTGCAGCCATTTTTGGGACGCTGTAGTTACTAAAGTTTCATACAACAAGCGTGACCTTTTGGCAATTTATTACTCTTGATATCACGTAAATCTCCGACTACAGAAGGTCCAACTAAATGCCTGCGAGGGGTGACACAGTTCATGGTCATGACCTTCTTCGTTGGATTTTCCTCTTGCAAATGCACCGCAGCCATTCTGGGGTACAAATAGAGCCCAATTCTCCCCAATTCTGTTTCTCTTTACCTACCTTTCCACCACAGTTCTTTCAGCCGAATCACGCCAAAGAACACTTCTTATTACATTACAAAGACTTCACATTAAACCACCGCTAGCACAAATCACCACTATGTGCTTCGAACACTGTATCAAAGTGTACCAAACACTCTTCCCCAAAACCGTCTTCTACGCTACTTTCAACAGTGAGGGCAGCATTTTGACCAACCACGGTGCCAGCTACACCAAGCTTCAGTGGGACGAGGGAGAAATGGACCAATTCAGCTACCTCTACCTGATAGCCGGCTTCGATCAACGGGCATTGATTGATGTTCAAACTATTTACTTTAACAAGATACTGCAGTACCAGAGGCGTTTGGACCATTTGAACTGGATTCATAACCATGAAAAAGACGTCCAGAGAGACACTCGCTTGATGGAGCTCTACCGTGAGAAGAGAGCCCAAAGAAAGCACGTCGGTATTGAAGAGTCAGAGTCTGACGTCTCGACTCAAGAAGACTCAGTGCCAGTGGAGAGCAGCCCTGCCGCTCCTCTCATGGACACCACCAATGTCCCCACCGATGCCACCCCAATTCTTGGGGTCCTTGACGACACAGAAGTCGAGGAGTTTGCAACCGAAGAGGATTTGAGT
The DNA here is from genome assembly GCA_003708405.2 of Candidozyma heveicola. Taxonomy (NCBI): domain Eukaryota; kingdom Fungi; phylum Ascomycota; class Pichiomycetes; order Serinales; family Metschnikowiaceae; genus Candidozyma; species Candidozyma heveicola. Next base: position 654,216 of record PPOB02000006.1, read on the forward strand.
TCTTCGAGCTCTCCAATTCTGAGCAACTCTCCTGCCATCGAGCAGCCTTTGTGTCTGAGCTCCTGTTCCCTGGGCTCAAGCACCATCGAAATGGCTTCCCCATCGGAGGAAACAATTCAAGAAATTGAATTGCCCTCCACTCCTCCGGAGTATAAACGCCGCTTTTGGCAACTTCACAGAACGGAGGTTGCTGGCCAATTCTTGCCTAACTATGGCACTTACATGTACTCGATGCATTTCGGTGAGATCGAAGAGGAAGAGGAGGAGGTTCCCTGTGAGCCCAACCTGGACGAGCTGGAGCCAGATTACGACTTCTACTACGATTACTGGCCCACCGAATTCCCTTGCTTCATGCAAGCAGTGGCCGAGAAGAAGTACCCTACTTACTTGCCTGGGGACTTCCACAACTTCCGTGGTATTTTCTATCCCACGGAGCCTGAGACCTTCTTTCCTGGTGACTTCGCCGGCTTCAAGGCTCTTTCACATCCTAAGGAGCACGAGGAGTTCTTCCCCTCCGACTTCTTTGATCTCTGGCCTGAGGTCTCCTCACAACAGACTTCTAGGCTTCCAAGAGCGAGAAGAACCAAACCATTCTGGGGCTTCACATACACCAACACAAAGAAACGCAATCCCTACGGGTTCGATTTGGTGTTCCATCAGCATCCTGTTCCCTCCCCATGCTGATGTGGTCTCCTCGAAGTACTTAGGAAAATAATAATAAAAAAAAATATAAAAAGTACCAGTAGTATTCGGCTCTTGAGTCTAGTCGAATGATAATGAGAAAATATTGAAACGTTCAAGCTCGAAGTCTGGGCTTTTCCATATGTGCTATGTCCGTTGTCCCCTAGAGATAAATACTTGATCTTCTTTTTGTCGTAAGACACAAGCTGTGGCCTTATTCATTTACACAGTAAATCCGTGAAGAGGTACCGTCAGCAGGGTTCAATTGAGAAAGAATGAAACAATTGTTTGCGACTGGAAGCCTACCTGAAATGCTGCATTGTTTATGACTGAATGAATGGTATGGGCATAAGTGCTGTGTTTTTGTCAGTTGATTGCAGACTCGGCTGTACAGAATCGATTGAAAGAGTTCAGAGACACTCATAATGGTACCTGTGCCAAAACCTAAGCATAGACTAACCAAATAATACGCTCTTAAATTGGCCTTCAAGACAGATTTATTCTTAAGTGTACAATAGTTAGGCGATTGGTTGTTCTGCGAACTACACACACATTAAGTACCAGAGAAGGGAAGGAGTGCCGAATTTGTAGCGACCTACACTGCTCTTTGAACAGAAGAAATAACAGTCTATATTGAAAGAACACGTTCACGAGGTTGTGGAACACTCTCCTTATGGTAGTCGCATTTGCAGCCAAAGCACCATGAGGAAGAACAGCATCCACTGCAAGTGATTGCATTGAAGAAAAAAAAAAAAAAAAGAAGAGCCATTTGAAACATCTCTTTCTCATTCTTTATTGAGGCTCATCATCAAGACACCGTACTTTCCACGAACAACCTTCTCCTTACTCTCCTCTCAAGGTGCCCCTCTACCTTCCAACACCATACCCTGAAGATGGAGAACGCCAAAAACTTAAATCACCACCAACAAAAGAGAAATTAATTCTCCCCTCGAAACACCCAAAAATATCTTCCACGAACTTACATTCTCATACACCTCTCATCCTCCTCACCCACTGCTCATCTCATCGCCTGCATCTTCAACTCCACCTCTTCTTCACCATGCCCCTTGCCAAATCTCTCACCAAGGTCTCGAAGAAGATCGCCGGCTCCTCGCTGACTCTTCATGCTAAAGGCAGAAAATTCAAACAGCTCGGAAGAGCCACCGAAAGAGAGGCCAAGATCAGGGCCAAGAAGCAGAGACACATGGACCAGAAGAACCACGAGCTCCTCTTCTACTTGCACATTCAAGAAAGCATCAAGGACAGTCCTGAGGAGACTTTCAGCTTACATGAACTTCGGGAGATCGTCAGAGTGTGGGTCTGTCGTGACGACGAGGAGCTTGCAGAGATCGACAAAAACAGAAGACCAGGCAGACCGTTGACTGGAAAACAACAGCTTCTCAAGGAAAAGAGAAAGCACGACGAGCATCTTTTTGAAACAGGCATCCGTACGCCCGATATTAGAGACAAAGACACTGTGGTTAATATCAAGAACTGGAACGGTAACGCTGGTGCCAGTACCGCCTGGAAGTTCACCTTGGTCACCAAAGCAGCCACTGACGAGGAAATGGCTAATTAATGTATTCTAACTATGAACTAGCGTTAGCGGCTCCAGAGCAATCTCTTCCAGAGAGTTGCTTTCCCGGCTGGCTCCTGTTGCACGGCGTGTTGCTCCTCGTACTCATCAACGTCCGACTGCTCCATCACAGCGATGTTTTCACTGGGAGGGAACGCCAACTGCGGTGCTGTACCGCTTTCCACATCGTCCAACCAAACGTGGAGTCCCAACATCGCCACGAAAACCATACCTGTGGTAGCAAAGAGCGTGCGGATCAACTTCCACGCCTTGGCACCCTTGACTTTCGCTGGTCTGCTCAAAACGACCAAACCGTCCTTGACGCCGCCGCCAATCACTGCCCAGTTTTTCTTCTGGAGCTTGTTGATGCGTCTAGACACGCCACTGAGAACATCTGGCGAGATTCTCTCCAAAACGGTCACCATCTCTTCAGGAACATGCTTGGCCCCAAGAGGGTTCTCACGAGAGTAAATTGCGTCACCATTGGGAGTCAATAAAAGGCACTCGGTGGCCACGCCTTTGGCGTCTGGCATCGGGTTGAAGAAATTCTTAGTTTCCAATGTACGGTTGCTTTGGCACTTGCTCTTACTCCACTCGTAGGCGTTTTGTGCACGGAACTTGTTCTCTTCGTTGGTGTCTTTGGCTTCCTTGGATGACTTGAGGAAGGTTTCCAAGGAGGCCTTGTCGAAAGGCTTTGTTGAGGTTGGCTTCTTGCCATAAGCGTCTCTGATCGTCTGAGCGGTCATTGAGTTGATAGCAGCATACTCCTCAGGGTTCTCCTTTTGCAAGTTGCTCTCCTCCTGGCTCATTGCCGAGGCCAAAGCATCACGAATTGAAGCTTCTACTTTCGGATTATCCACACCGACATCTGCCAGAGAGGTGTTAGTGTTCAAAAGCGCTAATACCTCGTTAGCATCGTTATACTGAATAGGTTTCTTCGGTTTTGAGGGAGCGGACTTCTCGAGGAAATCGGACATGATGAATTTGTTGCCAGTTGCCTCAACCTTAGCAATCTTGTTTTTCATATTGTCGAACACCTTCTTGCTGATCAAAACAGTGTCCAAAGCAAAAGTCAGGTTGCCGTTGTGCTTTAAAAGCATCTTGATGTTTCTCTGGAGCTTTCCGAGAGTCAAGCGCTTCTCAAGATTCTCCTCGGAATTGATCATCTTGTCCAACTCTCTGTGGACCTGGTAGGCAGTGTTATCGCCAAAGTTCGAGCCAAGGTTAACCTTCAACTGCTCGAGCTCCTCAGCGTACTCCTCCAACAACACATCATCAGGAATTTGCTTGTATGGTCTTTCCTCAACAATAGTTGATTTAGCCGTAGACTTCGCTTTCGACGTGACTTTGGCTTCAAAGTTGTCGAAAACTTTTTGTGAATAGATAAGTGTGTCCAAGATGGCAGTATTTCCACCATTCCATGCCAAAAGCTTCTTCAACTTGGCGTGAAGCTTAATGAAGGACACCAAATTGTCAGTGTTGATTTTCAGTGAGCTCGAGCCATTGCCATTGTAAGTTTCCTTAGTTCTCTTCTCCATCAAATCGAGAACCTCGGTGGCTGTGGCATCCTTGTAAGGCTTCTGAAGCTCGTCTCTGAACAACGAAAGCTGCTCAACAAAGTCATGCAAGCCCAATTTCTCAGGAATTTGGACGTAAGGACCAGGTGCATAAATATTGTTTTCAACAACAGCCTTTTCTTGTGCAGCTTTTTGTGCCGCTTGTTGTGCCTGCTTTTGAGCAAGTTTGGCTTCAAGCTTGTCCAAAGCAGATTGAGAGTTAATCACGGCGTCCAAGATCTCAGTATTACCACTGTTGATGGCAAAGAGCCTCTTCAAACGACCACCCATTTTCATGAAAACAGCCCAGTTTGCCTTGGACATTCTCGACGAAGGGTTCAGGTTTTCGAGATTCTGTGAGAATTCAGTGCACCTCCGGTCGACAAGGCTGACAATCTCTTCGGGAGTGCTAGTCTTGAACGATTTCTTGAGCTCATCGTTTCTCAATATCTCAAGCTCCTTGACGAAGCTATGGATCTTGAGTTCTTCAGGAATCTGTTGGTAAGTCTTCTTTGGAATTGGTGCTGCAGCGTTTGCAAGATCATCCAAGAAGCCCGTCTTTGCATTGTTTGGCTCGAGGTTTGCTGCCAAAAGCTCATGGAGCTGACCATACAATCCGGCATTCTTTAAAGTCACAGCAGAGCCAGCCGAACTTTCGTTCCTGGTGGTCGCATGGGCAATTGCAGTGTTGATGTATCTCAAGAGAGTCAGGAAGCTGAAGTCAGCGTACTTGAAATTCCTCAAGTCCATCTTCCTGAATTCAGCAAGCTCATTTTTGAAATCACTGAGACATTTACCCAGAATTTGCATAACATCGGCACTGATAACCTTTGGTACTACCTTTTCCAATCTTGCGATCTCTCCCTTGAGGTCAATCACGTTCAAGGCCTCCTCAGAGAAGGCAGTACCGGTCAAGAGCACATGGCGATGCCAGGCAGTGATACATTCGGGCTCCTTCAAAAGTTTGTCGAAGATGAGAAAGCCCTGGTTGGAGTACCGTGCAAATGGTACAAGAGCCTCATGGACCTTGGCAGCATCCTCCAAAATCAATGCGCTCGACTTCTCAGCCAATTTGTCAATAGCTTCAGTCAAGTCTTCCAACGAACATTCAGCAAACAGACTAAATTGAGGAGCCACTGCACGAATGATATGAAAGTTTGACGTAATACCCAAGATTGTAGCAAGAGAGAAGCTGTGATTCTCGAAGAAGTTCTGCAGAACCAAGTAAGTAGAAACCGGCGCCTTCGCTTCAGAAAATATAGCTTTTTCAAATCTAGGGTCCTTAAATCCATCGATGGCTAGCACGCCGCCACAAACCAAGGGCAAGTAGGTCTCAATAAAGGACTCCAAGAGATGCTTTTCTTCTGAAGTGTAGATGTCCTTCACGGATTCAGCGGAAATGGCTGCAAACGTAAAGCCCGCGTCACGGAAACCCAAATTTGCAAACACCACGTTCAAAACGTTCCGGCTGGAATTGTTGATCAAATCACCAAGTTTCTCTAATTCAGAAGACTCAGCCCGGATGGCTTCCTGGATGTCAGCGCTTTTGGGGTTTTTGGCGAGTGCTAACAAAGCCTTGGGGGAGATATTTTTCTCGGAAAGCTCCAAAAGAATCAGTTTCAAGTGCTTGTAGCGCAGAACGTAGATCAAAACACGGAAGAAATCAGCATCGTAGTTATGAGCAGCACCATTAACATCCAAGAACCGAGAGAACTCAGTCACCAAGACTCCGATCTTATCCACGATAGGTTGCACCGAAGCAAGAGTACTGAAATCGTACTCCTTAGTCAAAACGGTCAATTCCGGCAAGAAATTGCCCATTCCGCTGCTCCACAAAGCCGACTGGACGGGGTCAACGTGAGGGTTCTTCAAAAGGGAATATACTGAGGTTGTCAAGTCCCGCGAAGTAGGGGGTGATTCTGAAAGCAACGTCAACAACTCATCAACCATATTGTCTAAGGCCCGGGGATCGGCGTCCGCAGCAAGCTCAAGGCGCCCCTTCCGGTACAAACCCCTGAAGATGTATAGCACATTGGAGATCTCCACTGATGTGAGGGTGGCTATATTGGGGATGGTGTTAGCGTAGGAGAGTCTGATGAAAGACTCGAGAACACCCAACTCCTTGCGGAATTGAGCCACAAATGCCTTCGTGGCTGGTGTTCCAGTGGCGGTTTCACTGCGTCCTTCTTTCTTAGCCAACACTTTATCCACCACCTGAGAATCGTACTTCCCGTTGATTGGGGCATCCTTATCCAAGACTGTGGGAAACGGAGGCACCAGGGGGTTTTTCGGAGCGGACTTTCGGCGCAAAGTGATCAAATCTATCTCGTATTCTTCGGTTCCACTGGAGAAAGTGGCATATCCGTGATTCGGAGATGCATATTGATAAGCATAATGGGGCCGGTTGCGGCTGGGTCTGGAGGCGGCACCGGTCCAGCACCGGGCCATCCGGACACGTGTGAATTTCGAGCTAGAGCCTCGAAGCCAACGTTTTAGCATGCTAGGAGAAAGTAAGTAACTGTGGCTGGGTTGGTTATCGGGTTAGGAGTAGGCGCGATAAGGGATATTGGGGTTCACGTGTGGCACGTGCCAGTGCACGTGACTAGGGGCACGGTGTCGTGGTGTACAGGTGTAGTGGTGTACGGCTGCGTGCACAACGTTTGCCTGCGACGGCCGAGGCGTGATTCTCGAGCTGGCGACGACAAGACCCATTCGCCGCAGAACCGCATTCAAGCCCCAACATAACCACGCCATTTTTTGTCGGACATCTATACCCGGTCTTATGCGCTTGTGGTATCACGCGATCAAGCATTAATGTGACCGCGCATGCAACACCCGCAGGATGATCGGTGCAGTTAGTTATGCCTCGCTAATGCCGCCAAGAGATGACTCTGACCACCGCTAATATTTCTGGCGCAGTCAGAAACGCCAAACCAGCGCTAATGTATGGATTTAGGCGCCGTACTCGGAATCTTAGCTCGTTTACAGAGAAACAGCAGTTCTTGCCGGGCCCTGCATCAGACAGCCTGATGTGATGTTTTTTCGTCGCCCGAGGCGTCGGAAGTAGGGCTTTCCGGTGAGATGAAGCCTTAGAATGCGAGGGTGCCAAAATAAATGCAGCAGTCCTCATCGGAGAGGTGTAGCAAAAGCCGGAATATTTTTTGCACGCCGATCATAGAACCATTCTTTGAGTTTGTCCAATACTTGGGCGGGTCATCAGGCAGGCCAGTGTGGCTTGTGGCATGGCCAGAAGCGGTGGGTCTCGGGCAAAGCAAAAGAAAAAAAAGGAGAAAAAAAAAGAAGTTCGATCGAGAGAGCTAGAATCCGCCCATGCATCGCCTTAGATTATCGAAGTGACAGGGATCGGCAGAGTCATCGTAGGATAGATCGGAGCTTGCTGGACGCAGATCAGAGAATTTTTGTCTTTTTCATGTCAGACGCCAAAACAGGCAATTTTAAGCTGCGCTATGTAGGGCTGAGTGGTAGAGGGCGCAAAAGGAGCCGCACCCGAGGTGAAGACGTAGGGCATTAGCAGCTTTGATAGGGCAAAAACTGGCCATGCTGTAGCTGGCTGCCGAGCTTCTATGCATTGCGCGTGGAAATGAGAAATTGCTTTTTTGCGCACCGTTTTTTTTTTGCCTGGGTTTTGGTCACCCCTGTGCAGGCCCCGCGTCATTCTCAAAAAGCCCTATCAACCCTTTTCTCTGCTACAACCACCATTGAGTCTTTCCAGGCGCTATTTTGTTGTTCACTATGGACCAGGCTCTGCCCCCACTACTGCCTCGCACCCGCGGGGTCTCCAGCAGCCCCTCCTCCACGTCGTCATCCCTGCTGCCTCCCTTCCCCAGCACAACCCCCAGAGTTCGGGCTTCTACTTTGGAAGAGTTACTAGACGACTGTTTCCAGACCAGCATTGGCCAGAACCAGTCTTTCTGCAACGCACGTGCTCAGTACGCTGCAAGTTTTGACAAACACTTGACTTCGCTCCACTGCCACGAGAACTTGGCCTTTCTTATGGAGATCTTCAAATATGAGTATTTCTACGACAAGGTGTTCCCCGAGAATCTTCGAGAGGCACGCTCTCGTGTGGCTCACGGCTCGCCTCTGGTCGCCATGTCCTCGTCGTTTCTTAATCAGAGCCTCCTGTCAGCCATCGACACGCTCCCGTTCCCCACCAAGCAGATGTGCAAGAAGAGCAGACGATATTCGTCTCGAAGCAGAGCATCGCTGATCTCCGTGACGCCGTCGGAGCTGAATGTTTTTGACTTCGGCTTCGAAGACCCCATCACCTCCGGAAACGTGTGGGACAAGCTCAAAGAGTCGCACGTGGACAGCAGTGATCTGGAACCCGAGCTGGATCTAGATTCCGAGTACGACAACAACACGCTTTTGGCTGATCAGTGGGCGTACATCATGAAGACTTTCGTCCAGGAAGACTCGCCACAGCAGCTTAATTTGGCCAATCTGACCGTCAAGGACCTTCTAGAAGAGGACTCCCAGAATGTCATTCACAATCCTTCTGTTTTGTTCGACGCCCGCCAGGAAATCATCCAGCTTCTTCGAGAAAACGCTTATGGCTCGTTTGTCGCGATGCACAAATCCAACACCAGCTCCAAAGCAAACTCGGTCGCTGTCTCTCGCGCTCAAAGCAGACCCCAGAGTCCGCCCACCGAGGACCCCAGCTTTTTCTGCAACTCCGAAAATTGCTGTCAAAACAACAGGCTTCGCCTGCCTGCCGCTGTCTCACTCAGCAACAGCTCTCCTGCCTCGGGATTCAAAAACTCAAACAGCTCACCGGCTTCGGGCTCTAAGAACCTGAAGGGCCAGTCTCCCTCGCCGCTTCACCAGCCCAGAGCATTGAAAAAAGTTGTGCTGCCCACAAGCCCGTTGGCTGAACAACGAAACTCCATCTCCGAGCTCAGCCACGAGGTGGTGTCGCCAGTACCTGTTGTGAAACGCAAAACACCCAAGTTTTTCCCCGGTCTCGGCAGCAGCACTCCGTCCGACTCCAGTGCCTCGGACTTCTCCATATCCAGCATCATTTCGCATTTCAAGTCCCCCAATTCGGGTACCCCATCAAATTCCCGAAGCATCAACACTTCGCATCCGCAAACGGCGTCTGCGCTTTCCTCCGGGCTTCCTCTGCCTGCGGTAAGTGACATTTACTCGTTGCGGCCCTCATCCACGCTGGAAGCCATTCCTCAAAGCCAGACTCCGAGCCACTCCCATCGTTTGGGTAAGCTCTGGAGACGCCGCAAGTAGGCCCAGCATATAGCATTTTGTTTTGCTGTCACACATTCGCTTAGCGCAGCAAAATTTATAGACTAATCCGACAACATACGGAGTGAAATGTAGGGTAATTCACGGTAGGCTTGGTGAGACACTGTGGTGAATGTGTTCTTATCAGAATAACTGTTCAATTACATGATGATGGTGATGATGAAGAACGCTGTTTGAATGGTTTGAGGAATCGAAATAGGGTTTAGTTCTAAATGATACTAGCCTTTGTTGGTAGAGAGGTTTGTGTGGACGATGCATGTACGCTTTTTCATCATCGGTGGTTTTGAACTCAAAACGTAAGACTTCGCCTAATCTTCATAGTACGAATTTATTTAGGACAAATATTGCTCTCAGTAATCAGTGCGTTACATGTCCAGTACCGTACTTTTCGAGTGAGAGAATTACTCCACTTCTGAGACAGTCCCAGGTAGCTTTACCTAAGGTCATGATAAATGAGTTGCCTCATTGCCTCTCTTCCTTTTCTTCTTTGGAAGCTTCCACCAATTTGCCATCCTGTTAAGGACCTTATAGCTAGTTCTCGTGATAATTATACTCCTCAATGCTGATATGATATCCTCAGGTTGCTTTGATTCAAGCCTTACACTTCAACAAATGTAAACCTGTTCATGTAAATTTGAGACTTTCTTCAATAACAGAGAAAGAATGAATTCTCTTATCTTTTTTTGAAACCTGAAACCTAGATTGTTTACTTACATTCAGCTGACACCATACACATGCTGTTGAAGAGAGCCTCTTCATGTTCACTTCGGAGGATCTGTTCGGATCCGGCGGTAATAAAGGCAGCAAAATATGGCGGAGGTTCTTCGGGTTTTGGACTTTGAATATCTACAGAAAGGTCCACTTCTATGAATCCTTGTCTCTTAAACAGGAGCTTAGATTAGAGAAATGGCGTATTTCCCGAGTCTCTGGTGTTTTCAATCTAGCGGGCCAGCCAAATTCAAATTGCCCATTAGTCTCGGGAAGATCCATGACCTGCCCTCTGAGTCGAGCCACATTTGCTCAAACTTTGATTAAGCTTCAAGAAATGGCAAGGTAGTCGCCTCACTCCCAGTATTCCACAAATGCTGGTTGGCTCAAAAAGAAGAATCCATCCACAAACGACTCGCTTGTCAACTCGTCTTCTCTCTTCGGTCATTTTATTCTCCTTCGCTCCTTGGTCGGAATTCCAGCAAAAGCATCACACCAGGCGCTTTTAATTGATTTTCTTCATCCCTCTACAATTCCCACTGCCTCTCTAAATCCAGTCACCGAACCTGTCTGTTCTCCGTCCTGGTTTCAGCCATTTCCACTACATTCCCTTCACAAAACCTGCGATAATTCAAACCCACCAAATTTAATTTAACTTCTCGGATTTTCAACACCCATTCCTCCCATCATCCCCAATTTCTCAAATTTCAGAACTCCCAGAAATCCCTGCCATTTTACCCCTGCCACAGTGTCTCACCTCAGAGCAATGTGCAAGACATTTGCAGCCAGCCAGCCACACTTCGCCGGGACGAATGGAACTAAATGGCGGAAAGTCCAAAAATGAAAAATTCAATCTGAAAGAAAATGAACAGTCATTCTTTTGGCCACAATCCATATTTGTCCCTAATTCACTTCTCCCCTCTGTCTCTCTATTGTACATCATGTCTCACATTGTGCATCCGGGCATTGTTACCACTTTTCCATCAAAAAGACCAATTCGTATTTCAAACACCATCTCCAAGAAACAACAGTTCCCATTCCACAAGATAAACTCAAACACCTCCTTCAACTTCATAACCTCATCAAAACTCAGTCTCCCCCTCATTGCTCCTCAGACATACAAATGCGCACACTTGCTCTTATCTAATCACCTTATCGCTTTTTCAATGTCCGACGACGAAGACGCCCCAGGTTCCCCGGCAGCGGACGATTTGAACTACTCCCTGCTTCTTCTTGACCTGGGCCGCAAACTGGTCAATTTGGCAGAACGTACGGCCCAGCTCCGACGCAGAAACCAGATGGTGGTCACCAAAGTCCAGGAGACAAAACGGCGCCAGCAGGCCTTGGAGGCGCTCAATTCCGCCGAAATGCTTCTTCTGATGACCCGGGCTCGAGAGAGACGCCACCGCCACTTGGAACTGGTCAAGGAAAAGGCTCGCATACTGCGCCTGTTTCTAGAGAAGAAGGCTTCTGACGTCCACGAAACGGAGGCTTTGGCATTGTGGGCAAGAGCGGACGATGGGGACGAGGAGGCCTATTCGCTTCTGGATCCACTGCTAGACGTTATAGCGAGAGCGGTGCGCCGATTCCGGCTCCGTCGGGCTTTAAAGTCTAGACAGTGCCGCTTGTACTTCGATAAGATCCTCCGGTTCGAGGTGCTGTTTTCCGACGCCGTGCTACTCTTGCGGCTGCCGGCAATTGGCTGTATTGAGAATCTTCTCCATTGCCTAGGGTTGCCGGATTCTGGCGACGACGGGTATAAGTGGTTTCTCTACTCCATAGCGTTGATTGGCGATTTTCACGACTCCTTGGGCTCCTCCCTCGATTTCCACCCCGGTTTCAACGTCAACGTGAAGAAAGCGTCCCCCTTGTCTGTGAACCTCCCGCCCATGCTCTACCACTTGGCAGTCCGCATGTTTTGTATGCTCAGGCTGTTCTCAGAAACCGACATGGACGCTTTTTCACCCCGGCGCCTCCAATTCGCCCGCTACTGGCGCTTCTACCACTTTCTCTTTGCCCTTTACAGAGATAACCACAAGCACGCACTCAAGGAAATTGCAGACGAGGCATTCTCTATCGCCAGCACTCAGCACCGTATTTTGGAAGCCTACGATCTCTTGAAATCCGACGACGGGTCCAGGGACAGAATGCGCTTGTTCAAATCCACACGGGCCAATTTGGAAGCCCTCAAGACGCCCCACGATCTTCCATGGGCTCTGGTCGGCGTTTCTCCTGAGACTTTCATTGAAGATTTGAAAAGCGTCACTGGCTACTGCAAATCGCTTCGAGAAAGCTCTGGAAACTCTGTCATGTACGACAACAGTTTTGCAACCGATGCAGGCTCACCTTGCGACGAGCCCCAGACCATCCAGTTCGGTCCTGATGCATTCACTGTGCCTCCTATGACATCCATAGAAAACTGGCGAAGACAGTGGTTTGCCAAGTACAAGGGTGAGCTTTTGACCCTGGAGCATCTGAACACGCCAGCAAGCATACGGACAGGCTTTTTGAGCTGTGATCGTGCTGTGGAAATGGTGGATTCGCAGGATGTGAAGAAGTTCTTTGCGGAGGTCGAGGAGCCCGGGATTAGTGAAGATTCGGTGCCTTTTGAAGAGAAGGCAGACCGCTTGGTAGCTCGGCTCAAAGGTCTTTTTTGTTTCTACTTTGAGTTGTGCAAGCATATTGGCAAGGGCACTCTTCTTCATCACGCTGAGATTAATTACCTTGAATTGTGTGCCTCGTACGAGCTCAAGGTGGACGAGGAGTCGAAGCGCCTGGCCCAGAACTACGTCAGGCTTCTCTTGCTTCTTGTGCTTCAGCTTGTGGAAATCGCCGATTTGAGTAATCCAGAGGCAACACAGCTTGCCAGGTCCGTTGACTACCCCAATGACGATTTTCTTGTTCGCTGCAATATGATGGTTGAGGACTTGTTCATTGCAGCACAGACGTCATGGACTGCCCTCTGTGCGTTTCCGACGTCACAAGAACTCTTTGTGTTTGAGAATGTGTTGCAGTTGGTTTCGGACAGCAGTTTCAGAAGGAGCTTGGGAAACGACTTCCCTCACCTTCGGTACTCGGAATTCTATCTTTTCTTATATGAGCACGGCAGCCTGCTATCCCACAATTTCGATCCGCTTCTGGTGGTGGCTGCTCAAGAAAGAGGGCTAGTCATAGACGGTGCTACCAGAAATAAGAAGGCTAAGAAGTACTTTCATGCTGCCTTTACCCGGTTCTTCTTTTCCGATCTCAGACTCCCGAGAGATGAAAAATTGGTGGGTTTACTGGAGTGCAAATTATTGTTCCATTTTCAAGAAGACATTCAAAACATGCTTGACTCGTCTCGAGGTCTTCTTCTTGCACTGACTCTTGCAACTGCCCTCAGTCTTTCCCAGGGTGCTGCTTGTGAGCTCCACAAGTATCTCGAACAATACGATGGCGTATCAGGCCTTGAGGTTCCTCATGCCATGACGGACTTTCAAATCGCCTATATCACATCGCAGCTACACAAGCTTGACCACGGTGAGCCAAACATAATAGACGCTTTCAGCAAGAAAATCCGGGATGCCATGCTCAGCCAGCAGACCGAGGAGCTTCTTCGCCGGAACATCAGGCACTTCACAAGTGAGTTCTTAAACCTTCAAAGACAAATCCTGACGTTTACGGGCTTATTCTACGAGCTTTACTATCCAGTGTTGAACTGGATTCATGTCGACTTGGGGCTTCCCCAGTGACCCGCGGCGCCGGCGCCGCTTAATTGATGATTTTTTAATTTTTCTTCCTTCGATTTGACCATGCTTCGTCTTTTTCACTGTCTATTACACACCTGCCATTTCTTATCTTTATATGGATCTCAACCTGACTCATCGTGCAGCACTGAACTGATCTCCCACCGCGCTTAGCGCCCAGGTTACTCTAATTGGCCAAGGGTGGGAAAATTTATCTGCTCTACCACACCCGTACACCACCAACTGCTCTTTTTCCACATTTACCAAATCTGAATTCCCACCACATACCTTCTTTTTCATGTTGCTTCTTCGGCAGCCTATTGTTACTCGGCGAGTGGCCCATGCGGTCAAGTGCTTAACGCTGCTGGGTTTTCAGAACGCTTCCCCTGCAGTGTTTAGTCACTTCAAGAGCCAGCATAGACAATTCAACCAAACCCCCATTTCAGCCTCCACCAGATCCACCGTGATCCAATTGTTGAACAACATCGGTTCCAAGCGCGAGGTGGAGCAGTATTTGAAGTATTTCACCTCGGTTTCGCTGCAACAGTTTGCGGTTATCAAGGTTGGAGGTGCCATTATCACCCAGCAGCTTCCTGAGTTGGCTCTGTGTTTGGCGTTTTTGTACCACGTTGGTCTTTTCCCCATTGTGTTGCACGGCACAGGTCCTCAGATCAACGAACTTTTGGAGTTTGAGGGCGTTGAACCCGAGTACATTGATGGTATTCGTGTGACCAACCCAAAGACTATGGAAATTGTGAGAAAGTGCTTTTTGGAGCAGAACTTGAGACTTGTCACGGCTTTGGAGGAGATGGGCGTTCATGCTCGTCCAATCACCACTGGTGTTTTCGGTGCCGACTACTTGGATAAAGAGAAGTACCAGTTGGTGGGTAAAATCGATTCGGTCAACAAGCTGCCTGTGGAGGCTGCCATTGACTCTGGATACTTGCCTATTTTGACATCTTTGGCTGAAACACCTTCCGGACAATTGTTGAACGTCAATGCCGACGTTGCGGCTTCCGAATTGGCCAGACAGTTTGAGCCTTTGAAGATTGTGTACTTGAACGAAAAGGGAGGACTTGTGAACGGCCAGACCAACGAGAAGATCTCTGCTATCAACTTGGACGAGGAATACGATGACTTGATGAAGCAGCCTTGGGTCAAGTACGGCACCAAGTTGAAGCTCAAGGAAATCCACGATTTGTTGGAGCACTTGCCTAGATCGTCATCTGTTGCCATTATCGATGTCCACGACTTGCAGAAGGAGTTGTTCACTGACTCTGGTGCTGGTACCTTGATTAGAAGAGGTTACAAGTTGATCAACAGAAACTCGTTGAGCGAGTTCTCCAACCCCGATGCGTTGCGCCAGGCTCTTTTGAGAGACCCTCTGGTGAAGTCTGGTAAGATCTCTGTGGCTTCCTACTTGAAGCATTTGGAAAACGTCCCATTTAGATCGTACGGAGACGGCCCCTTGGAGGTTTTGGCCATTGTCACGGAGCAGCCTTCCTCCAGTGGAGAAGTGATTCCTAAGTTGGACAAGTTCTTGTCTTCCAGAACCGGCTGGCTCAATAACGTCACTGACAACATTTTCAACGCCATGAGAAAAGACTACAAGTCGTTGTACTGGGTGGTCAACGAAAACGACCACAACTTGCCCTGGTACTTCTCCAAGTCTGACGGTTCTTTTGCAAAGAACGGTGAGCTTTTGTTCTGGTACGGCCTCAACACCGACCAGGCCTCTGAGCTCATTAGACAATTTGACGCCCACAGAGTTGGTTCTGCTATTTCCTCGCAATCTGACTCGGTGTTCTCTACTTCCGTTAAAACTCAGAACAGGTCTCTCCACACCAGCGCCAGAAGAAGCCTGCCAACCTCCACTACGAACCCAAACCCTCCAAGAACTGAGGCCACTAACACTAAGAGAGGCAAGGTTGCGCTTATCGGTGCCAGAGGTTACGTTGGACAGAACTTGATTTCTCTCATTGACAAACATCCACACTTGGACTTGGCTCTCGTTTCGTCCAGAGAGTTGAACGGCCAGAAGCTTGTGGGCTACAACAAGGCCAACATTGTGTACTCCAACTTGCAGACCGAGGATATCTTGGAGTTGGAGAAGAACAACGAGATCGATGTCTGGGTGATGGCACTTCCAAACGGTGTCTGCAAGCCATTTGTGGAGGCCATTGAGTCCGTTGAGGGTTCTTCTTCCAAAATTATTGACTTGTCTGCCGACTACCGTTTCGACACCACTGGTGAATGGGTTTACGGATTGCCTGAGTTGATTGACAGAAGCGAGATCGCCAATGCCAGAAAGATCTCCAACCCTGGCTGTTACGCTACTGCTGCCCAGGTTGCCATTAACCCATTGGTTAAGTACGCTTCCGGTACACCTACTGTTTTCGGTGTATCTGGTTACTCTGGTGCAGGCACAAAGCCATCCAAGAAGAACGACGTTACTTACCTCGCCGACAACTTGGTGCCTTACTCTTTGACGGATCACATTCACGAGAAAGAGGTCAGCAAGCAGCTTGGCCTCGATATTGCTTTCATTCCCCATGTGGCCCAGTGGTTCCAGGGTATTTCTGCCACTGTCTCTATTCCTATCGAGCCCAAGTCCTTGACGGCTAGAGAAATCAGACAAATTTACCAGGAGCGTTTTATGGGCGAGAAGCTCGTTGAGGTTTCTGGTGAAGCTCCTGTGGTGAAGGATATCAGTGGTAAGCATGGTGTTGTTGTCGGTGGATTTGCTGTCAACTCCCAAGAGAACAGAGTCGTGATTGTCGCCACCATCGACAACTTGCTCAAGGGTGCAGCCACTCAGTGTTTGCAAAACATCAATTTGGCAATGGGCTACGGCGAGTACGATGGAATCCCTACCCAATAGACACGTGAAATACACGGAAAGCGTAATGGACTGTAGAGGGTGATTGTCAAGGTAGGTTGCGTTTTAATTAAGTGTTCGTAATTGCAAAGTACTATTGGGTCTCTGCTCCTGAACTTGATATTGACATGTTCTTCTTCTGTCAAGGCAGACAACGGATAAATCAATGTTCTTTATTGTGCTATCACGATAACAGGCCGGCTGAGGCAACTAAAAGTGACCCTTACTCACCATTAATTCCAATTTTGAGGTTGATCGATGTAAGAAGATGCTGATAGCTAACATCGAAAATTGCACTGTCAAACGGTAACCATCTTCTTGGCTCACAGGATGTTCTTAATGTTGATAAACATAGCAGACAAGCTGATCAAACAAGAACATGAAGCTGCCGTTTTTGCAGAAGCAGCCCAGACTTGTTTTCATGTTTCTCTGTTCAATCCAGTAAGTTTTGAGCCTATGAATCGGCAACCTCTTTAATGACCCTGTCACAGTAACCATCGTCCATGTGAGTGTATCTCTTCATTTCTCCTTTCAATACCATCTAAGCTTCGATGCTTCGATTCAAGCTAGTATTTAAAACGTCCGCCCGTTGAATCGTCTCTCTTCGCTGTTTCTTCCTCCTCCTACTCGTTAGTTCTTCCCCAGGTCGAACGAGGAGCCGAGCCGTTCATCATCTTTTCACGCAACCGCTGGCCTGCAGCGGTGCTTCTTGGTGCTGTTCCCACCGACTGGCTCCGTCCAGGTGCACTGGGGCTGCCCTGGCCTCCTGCCGAAGCTCTCAGTCTCTGGTACATATCTTGCAATTTCGAGCTCAGCTTTCTGGTGTAAGATGGCCTTTCATCAGAGCTGGCAGGCATAGAACGCCCAGGAGAAACGCTCTGGCCACCTTGGCTCGAATATTGTGCATTGGTGTTGGCAGGGGGGTTCATGTTTGGAGCTGAGTGTATGGAGTTGTAGCTGGCTCTGACTGGCTGGTACTTCAGCTGTTCCTGGTAGCTGCCCCTATATGGCAGTTGAGCGCTCTGTTTCAGGCTCTTGACCCCGAGCCATTCGGGGTACCCCTGGCCCTGTTCATCAAAGAACTTGACGAAAGCACGGTGGATTAGCGTATCGTCCTCTGTCAGACCGTCCTTTTCTGTGTGCAGGGAAATGGACATGTTAGAAAACTTGGAGTTTATTTTGGAGATGAAAGATTTGCCGGGAGCGGCATTGGGCTGGTACTGGCTCATGGTTGTTTTAGTTGAATTGAGTGAGTTACTAGGTTTGGGTAGGCACAGTAGTAGGTGGGTGGTGTATGCAGGATTGGATGGATCTTATAGAGTCATGGCATTTTGGGGTTCCAGGGCTGTTTTTTTTTTTTTTTAATTGATGATGCAATTAATCTATGGTAGAAGATTTGTGGGTAAGTTATTTGTGGAGATGTGTTGGAGGGGATGGGCACTCGCAATAGTGAAGTGGACGCTGGCACTTATTTGCATTCTTATTGAAAAGGGA